>NDFZ01000062.1:0-10121 GCA_002192655.3 Mamestra configurata | reverse complement strand
GTACAATAGTGGTACATGGGCGGACTTAATGCATCAAGGCATTCTCTACCAGTCAACCTTTAAGTTAAAAAGACTACACTGTGGTAGGTTTCATCATTCATCATTTCGTTTTCTTACTAACCCACACCTTTTTCCAAATGAAAAAAACGAGAACGTAGCGCATTGACATTGTGACATAGCAGACTTAACTTATTTGCATCGTTTCAGGGGTAGAAATATTTATGAAAAAAAAACCAGATTCTTCTTACATTTTTAGACTAAAGCAAACATAATGGATCGAGCCTTAGTTCGNAAGAGACAGACATATAAAAATTGGCAGTAAACCATAAAAGGTAGGGTACCTATGGTTTAGACTGTCTTTATTTGTGCTGAGCTCATTATCATTCTAATTTTTTATTGCCACTGAGATTGTGAGACACATTAAGATATTTATTTATTTAAACCTAATGTACAATAGTGGTACATGGGCGGACTTAATGCATCAAGGCATTCTCTACCAGTCAACCTTTAAGTTAAAAAGACTACACTGTGGTAGGTTTCATCATTCATCATTTCGTTTTCTTATTAACCCACACCTTTTTCCAACTGAAAAAAACGAGAACGTAGCGCATTGACATTGTGACATAGCAGACTTAACTTATTTGCATCGTTTCAGGGGTAGAAATATTTATGAAAAAAAAACCAGATTCTTCTTACATTTTTAGACTAAAGCAAACATAATGGATCGAGCCTTAGTTCGACCATTATACGTACTCAATCACAATTTTAAAACAATTTGACGTCTATGTTACTAACGTCAAATGGCATTGAAATTTGATGGCCGCCGTCTGGTCACAATATCACAAAACCTCTTTTTTTCTATACAAATTGACATAAGTGAACATTTACGTTAACGCGATCAATCGAGATTGATGCAAACTCTCACTGCGGACTCAGAACTTGTTAATACTGCACAGTAGAATTACGAATTGTCAAAATCAGTTAGTCAAAAAGACAAAGTTGCACGTTTTAAAACGAAGATCTCTATGGAAAAGACCCCCCACTAAAAGAAGCAATACATCATACATTCATAATACAAAGATAACTAACGCAACTCATACACTACCATTGTCTTAACTCACTCTTTAACGTCACTGAATCATCCATAGAGTAGGTAACGAGTCGGTACATACGGCTCTACAAAGAAAGGAATTAATTTAGTCGGTGAGTCACAAAGCCTTAGGGTGATGTCGGCGTCTTCTGGTAATCCCACACTATGTCTAAGGTTTCTTTAGTACCTTTTACTACTTCTGGTGTAGGAGGGAACTTTAGAAAGTAAATGTTAAAAGGAATTAATTCGAAGTTAGAAAAATGTTTTTTTAAGAAAAATATAAATTGTACGAAATATTCATTTATATTTGTTCTCGTGGGAGTAGGAGCCGCAAAAGATTGAGCCGCTTTCAAGAACAATGGTTGGTCATGAATCTTGATTTTCAACTGACAGAATTAATCTGGCTGAATTCTAGCTTTTACATTGAATGTCTTGATTGATCATGATTACAAAATATGGCCTTAGAATTTTTACTTCAAGGCGATGAAGTAGCAGTTTGTTCTTTCTGTGCCCGTTGCCTGTCTACAAGTAAATAAAAGCAGAGTTGGTGAAAAAACTTACAAAGTCAAAAATTAATCAATTTAATTGACTGTATGGGTTGTGTAGATACATCTTATTTTTAACAATAGTTTATGGAGGTTAAGGTAATAATCGTTTTAATCACCTAAACCTCCCTTATCTTAATTGGGCTACATTATTCTCTTAGTAAATTTGTTCAGCAAGAAAGAAATAAGGTTCGACTTTACAACCAGAGGGGCATTGCTCGTTTCTTTAAGGATCGTTTGCATTCGCACCGTATCACGAAATGACAAAAATACATCGAATATACTTCGACAAAATATTTCGACAAGTTTTTGAAATTGATTGTCGCTGGGATTATATACCGACTTGAATTTGAACGCATTTAAAGTACGAGAATTGACCTTCTGTTGATCCGGTGATACTTACTTGGAAAATCAAATAATAATTTTCAATAAAGCAAATGTTTTAGCTATAGATTTGAAACGAGATATCAAGATTTCTGAGAGGAACGCGTACCTCGTGATTTACATTGCTCCCTCAGTAAATAAACTTGTAGAGATAGCATTAATACGTATTGGTACGCTTCAAGTACCTCACCTCGTTAATGTATTGGATTTTAATATTGGAGCAGCTCAAACAGCGATTGATTTAATGTGACTCATTTCAAAGTAAATGTCTGGGCCTAGATCTACAGACGAATTTAGTAGCTGGATAGTTTTGAAAGTTAAAATATTGAAGAAAGGTCACTCAAGAACGCAGACACTGATGTTTTAGATATTTTTGTACTAGAATAGAATAGAATACTCTTCATTATGTACACTATTTAAGTTAAAATTGAGAAAATGACAAATATTTTAGAACCTGAGGTCCAGTTCTTAAAAAGAAAACTATCACAAAATGAATGACAAATTAGAAAACGCCCAGACGCCGCAACAGAAGAAGACGCACCGGGCGTCGGAAGTCGCAGGGCGATTCCTTAAATGAAATTGTTATGTTAAGGTGAGAATGGAACACTTGACAAAAATATACGAATGTTTTGTCTGAGGACAATGATGTAGGTATTATCTAGACAAACATCCAACAGAGTGAATGAGTTTTCATTTTATATGCATGGAAACTTTACATAGACTGATGGTTGAACCAACAGTGTTGAGTGTAATCATGGAAACAAATAAGCATACAGTGAGTGCCTACAGAAGGTTCGATTCAATCTATGAAAATAATACAATTACTGATTTAAAACAAACCTACAATCTACATAATAATATGGTGGATAGACGTTACGGCTTTTTCTATTGTCTGACATGAGTACTAATGATACCTAATTAGTTTGCCAAGTATCAACATTAGGATGTCTTGGTGTCTTTGTTAGAACATTTCTTACAAACATCCTTTAGTGGATTGAGCTTTTGTCTTTCGGCCAATGACTTCAATTCTATTTGAACTATTGAACACCTGATTAGCAGATTCTAAATCTACACTTATAATAATTATAATATTATAAAGAGGAAAAATTTGTATTTTAGTGTGTGTATGTTTTTAATGAATAAACTCAAAAACTCCTGTGTCGATTTCAAAATCTTTCACCATTGGAAATCTACATTATTAGTGAGTAACATAGGTTATATTTTATCCCCGTATTCCCAAGGGAACGGAAACTACGCGGGTGAAACCGCGTGGCGTCCGCTAGTTTTATATGTATATATTTTTAAAGAATTTTCTTAAAAGGATGAAGCTTTTCTATTTTTTTAACTATGCNGTTCAAACAAACAAACAAACAAACAAACAAACTCTTCAGCTTTATAATATTAGTATAGATTAAAGAATTTTCTTAAAAGGATGAAGCTTTTCTATTTTTTTAACTATGTACAGAAAACAATTTGACTTCAACGGTACATTATCCTATTTCATATGTATTGTGGTGTATGTATTTTTCAGGGGCTGAATGTACTCATTAATGTTAACTTTTACGAAATATCGGATGAACATGAAATATGGCCAAAATTCTGCTGTTCAGCAGATTTATGTTCGCAAAACTCGACAAAATATTCTCGATGAACAGAAACAGTCGATTTTTCTTCGCGATTTTAGTCTTTGTCCTGCTTTAAACAAAAAAATATTGATAAAAACTTTTAGCCACGGAAATATTGCCATGGAAATAAAAAAATACCTGTATACCTAATAGATCTTTTCTACCTTGCTTACTAAGTTATAGAAACCGTCCACAAATCCACAGTAACGGACAAGCAATTTGTTTGAAATGCCCGCATACTTGGCTAGCCCAATACTCTGAGGTTATTTGAATTAACAGTTTGGACACTGAGCTATTGACCTATGTGACTAGCTGTCCCACTCTGTGTGAACTATCCTTTTCAGTAGTCTGTTGACACATTGAATATCAAATAATTGCTTGGGAAACTAAGATCATACCTATAAAATACCTATAAAGTAATATGGGCTGAGAGATTTAACGAATGTCGGGAAACATAAGCGATTTGATAGTTACACGTCTATTTAAAAAATCCTCATCGCTCTGCCTTATGTTTCGTTAGTTGGAAAGCGTATCAAACAGCCCATGATTATTTTGAAGATTAAAAGTCTTCTAGTATGTCATTCCCTTATGGACTAAGATGATCATAAATGTTGTATTACAGTATAATATATCCTACTTTTTTATTTATTTTTTACGGATGGGAAATCATCAAATGACTTCTTCCACGCTGGGAGCGGAAGGGCGTGTCAGACTCTTACTGACTAAAACCCATCCGTGTTCCTTCTAAACTCCTTTGCGTTCCAGGGCCGCAGTGACTCTTTCGAACAAATTCCGCAACAATATATCCTACTTAGCGCAATTATTTTTACAAATTAGGCTCACTTATTACTCAAGACGTTCAGGAACGCTCGGCATGTCTCTAATATCACATAGTGTGGACTCGCTCTTCAAACACTAAACTTAACATAAGCGGCAACTCAACTTATCTCCAACTTATCCTGTAATACTTGAGATTACATCAAGTTAGGGGGATGTATCATAAAGCTTTTATTCGTGAAAGGAATTCCTCTGACGGCTTTGTTTACAGGGCAACCTTTTGTTATGTAAATATATATATATACGTTTGGAATAAATTAACCGTTTCAAAGGGAACTTTCTAACGTTCGTCGTGTGAAACAATTATTTGGATCGTTTTGGTGCCTCGGGGTAACTGTTTGATCTGTTACTTGGAATCCGTTAAAATGGTTTTTGATTGTTTAATAATTAATTAGGTGCATGTTGGTGGTTTAAAATGTCGTTGTTTGTATCATCATATTGAGATGTTCATGTTGATTTTTCTCTGCTTGCAACCTCTAAATATCGAGTGTTTGTCTACTAACAAAAATCTTCATGAATGAATACTTTTTTTTAAAAGATGTCACTTAAATATTACGATTTGTAAAAATATTAATAAAATTTATGGAATACTAGTGAAGTTGCACGGTTTTGAAGTTGTTCTTCAGTCCTTGCAGAGCTAATCGTCGTTTGTACTGGAAGCCGCCAATTCAATATGCAATGGCGTAATTTGTCTGTCTCTTAGTGCTGTCTCTTTATCATTATACATATTTTAGAACGTTCACCACTTCATTTGCCGCGACACAGTATTCCATACTAATGCGGTTGTTAACGAACACAATTATTTGTAAACTGTTTTTTTTTGTTGCAATAAATATTTTTGTATTTTTTTTTTGTATTTATTTGTTCTTTCTATTGCCTATTGTCATTTCTCTAGGTTTTGAGATTTATGCCCTATAAATTTGGTGCATGTTGAAATGTCATTTTAATAAATATTATGAAATTTAGGTGTTGATGTTGAATTTCTGTCTGCTTTTGGGTCTAAAATCCCTAAAGATCGATTTTGAGGTGATTCCATAAACATCAGTCTTCTTTAACAGATTCAAACTTCAGATTCCCTCTGGTACAACCTTCCTCTTGTGTTATTTTTGGCACCTCTTACGAAACATACAAGAAATGGCTGGGCTGTTCTTGGCTTTGAAGTGGTATATTGATTGTCATATTTTTTTTTACAGTAATTTTATTTTTCCATTTTATCAAGTCAACAAAAAAAAAACGAAACACTTGTGTTGATAGTGTACTAGCTACCGCCTGCGGCTGCGCCCGCGTTTATGTCGAAAGGTATCCCAAGGGAACATATTCCCGGGATAAAAAGTATCCTATGTGCTATTTCAGACTATAATCTACCTCTGTGCCAAATTTCATCAATATCCATTCAGTAGTTTTTGCGTGAAAGAGTAACAAACATACATACATTCTTACAAACATTCGCGTTTATAGTTCGTAGTAGGATAGACTCAGTTTTGATTGGCTTAGTTTCAAGTCCATGGGCAGCTGGAAACTTTATCTCTTGATATTATAGAAAAAAAAGGTTTATTGATGCAATTACTTCAGCTAACACAGCTTGGAGTTTATCAGGATAAATCTATACTTCCGAATGCCCTTCCCCCTTTTTTTTTTATTTGAGATGATTTTGCTCTTGACTCTAGTCTAGGTCATAGATGACAGAGACAAAGCCAACGAAGGAGCGAGCTTACCCAGAAGAGAAGCCTGTTCACTCTAATTTTGAAGAGATTAGGGTTGTATGCGTTCGGAAACACAGACGCAGTCAGAGAGTTCCACTCCTGTACTTTGGAGGATTTAATTAATGCCACCGATGCATGCTGCAATTAACGAAGCCACCTACTGGGCCCAAACAATATTAAGAGTTAACCATCGACTCGACACAAAAAATCACACTGTTTTCATTACTAACTTTGTTAATTTAGACATACCATAAATATGTAGGTCTACCCCAAGTGTCGCCACATCGTCCGGTCCTGCGCGTATCGCATCTAACGGATTCCTGTGACCTTTACCAGGTCATCGGTCCACCTTGTGTGAGGCCTCCCAACGACAACCTTTCGCCACCATCGACTATCTGTTCTGCGAGCTATGTACCCTGCCCACTGCCACTTAAGGGACCTAAATAGAATAAAGTGAAGTGCAGTTCTCAACTTGAAGTAGCAATCGAGAAATTATTTTTGAGCAGATAACTAGTAAATTACATTTTTTGTTACGGACCAAGTAATAAATTGGGGCATTTTTCATAATGCCCGGGCATTATGAATATTGACAAGCTACTTATAATTATAATTTGAGCGAAACGAGCGAACTTAGCTTCCGTTATGCCATTCATGTTAGGTTCCTTTAAACCCTGCAGACAGAAATAGGAGCCCGCAGCGCGGTGTCGAGGTTAGAATGTTTAAAATAATTGTTATTTGAATTCCTAAAATTAAATCTATGTCTATACTTAATATAACAAATGCGAAAGTAAGTATGTCTGTCTGTTAAGCTTTCACGCCTAAACCACTGAACTGATTTTGATGAACTTTGGCACGCGAGTAGATCATCATAGCATACTTTTTATCCGGGGAGCATGCACGCGGGCGGAGCCGCGGGCGGCAGCTAGTATTTCATATATTTTCATCACACTGTTACCCTATTCTATGAACGGTATAAGCATCTGCCTGCTATAAATTATTATAAGTCTGATTCTTGATATGGTAAAGTCTAGTTCATTTAAGTGTTTACTATTATAAGTCCGCAGAGTAGGTACCTATCAAAGGAATTATTTTATTTGTTTTTAAATATTGATTACCTATACGTTTGAAATAAAAATTAAGGTTTTACTCTGCCCCATAGATGATAATCATTATAAATAATGCCAGAACGATATGATTATTTCAGTAGTTGTTATCACACTGCCCTCTCATATTGGTCATTTTTCAAAATGGCATTTTTTATAATGTCCTACTAATCACTTGGTCCATTACATATACAAGCAAAAGCATTTAGATAATTCAAAGTTTCATTTGCTTCTGTTCCCAGACCTGTGACTACTGAGATTAATCCAAACATTTAGACCGTCGCGTCATCTTTATTTGCTTAAATTAACAAACTAATTGTGTACTAAAATTATTACCCAAACATAATCCTAGCCGTTTGCCTGAATGTTCAAATTTAAAGTAGAAAAGGTTAATAAAACTCAGTGGCAAAAGGCTCAGACAGATCCCAGACTAATTAATGAGAATTACTGAAGAATATTATAATGAAAATGTACATATTGCACCTGTGATTTAATTATGTGAGCATAAAAGAAATTGTGAGAAGATAGAAAACTGTTAACAGATAATAAATTACAGAGTTAATTAAGAATAATGGCAGTAAGTCCATTAAACTTACTTAAGATTTTATCATACTCATATGCTGCAATTCGGAATATTTTAAGAGCATGAAAAGTAAATTCAAGATTGATGTTCGCGTGACCCAAGGGCTGGCTTTTACCTCGGACAGAGGATAAGCATTGTCATACAACGTGGCAATGCCGCCAGTCTTTTGGGCTCACTTCCAGTCGATAGCGATGCGGATGAATTTTTTGACGCCATATTATAATAATAATAATAAACATTTATTTCAGATAAAATCCATATTTCAATACACACACACACACACCCTCACACACACACACACTAAAAACAATTAATTGACATAAAAATAATAAAAGAATAATAATAAATAATATAATATTATAGTTAGGAGTTTTTAGTTTAAGTGTATGTAGTTTGTTAAGTATTTACTAAAACAGTTGTAAATATCTATGTTACTAAAAACTTTTATTTTAGATTGATGTTTTAGAAACAACTGGGTACATTTTTGAGGGATCATTGTGGTAGCTGGCGGCTATGCTAAGGGTTCCGGTCGTAGAATACATTATTTTTATGACCTACTGGCTTTTGCCAACCAAGTCGGCCGCGTGATCGTTAAGGATTATTTTGATAGAACAATTCTCGTACGTTAGTTTGATTTAACGGTTTAATATTGAGTGTTTTGCGTACTTACTACTTATATTTTTATTTATTAACCTCAAAAATATAAATGTGTTGTTTTTTGCAAAGAGTAGTGGCAAGAAATGGAATGTTCACGGTCGACAACTGTGTATATACCTTCTTTTTTGCACCAAGTCTGAATCCTCTTTTCGTCTATAAATATAGACTAACTAAGAAGTTTCCTTTTTATTTATTTTCGACCAAAAAATACGGTTATACTTAGAAAGAATAAACTCAATTCTAAAAACTTTATTTTTAGACTAGACAGTAGACACACTAAATAAAATAAGAACTATTACTTTCAGGGAAAAACAGATAGGTACTAAAATTCCTAAGTAAATGAAATCCTTGAAAACATCCTAGCCACAGAACAACCCATCAATTCATCTGTTAAATGGGTCAGCTCCCACAGAAAGGTCATGTCATGTCCTCGTAAGCGTCAATTATCGATGGTGGTGACGTCATGGTGTCACCAGCCTTGTAATGGGGTTTAGTTCAGGCTGGCGCCTGTCTGGGGTGTTAACTGGGATAGTACAGTGGAAGATTTTAGTAGGGGACTTTGTTGTTCAACAGTTAAAGATAGGATAGAAGAGAATTTTTTGTAGAAGTATTTTTTAAGCTCGTTCCGCCAACTTTGTTTTAGTCTGTTACGATGTCGTCTTGTGTTTAATAGGACTCACTCGGTGATACTTTTTGCCTATTTTTAATCTGACATGCAAGAAATCTTGATCAAGACTACAAAAAAATGTTCTTACATGTATGTTTGCACATAACATTGTAAGGGACTGACATATACTAGAATATCTTTAGGGTTACGACCGTGCAGCTATTTAAAAGCATTCTCATAGAGTATAATTTGTACTTAAAGGAAAGAAACATCGCGTAGATTTTCTCTTTTAGGGTTCACCAATGGTGCTAAGCTTCTGCAGTCCGGCTGTCCAGACAGACGGACCTGTCTGTCTATCAGCGGGCATCTCATGAACCGTAGTGGGTAGACAAAATTAAATTTTTCACAGAGTGTACGTTTCTAATGCCGCTATAACGACGACTAATACAAGAAACTTTTTTTTTTTGGAATATGGTACGTAACCCTTCTTGTGCAAGTTCGACTCGGCTTGTTTTTATAAACGAACTTCACCTTTCTGATTAATACATATTTAACCAATTTATTAAACTTGGAGGAGTTCAGGACTTATGTTTGACATAATTCCTTTCCCGTCCATGTAGCAGAGCAATAGAACATACTCGTACTTCAAAAGACATTGTTAATAAATGGTGGATGTATCCCGTCTAGACGATATCCTTGAGCTGCTGCTACCCTAGTACATTTGCTGGAGAATGGGAGGGGGGGGGTAGCGTATATTAAGTGAGGTTATTTTGAATATATTTTGTCATGGAGACAAAATTGAGATGAGATTACGTCACCTTTTGAATGATCTCATTGGTGGTTTCTGGCGTAAAAGGGGGTGCCATTTTCCCCTAGTTTTGCAGGAAAATAAACTACTAGAGTGTGTTAAGCTCAGATTTGAACTTAGAAAAAAGAATCAGGAGAGACAGTTTATTCGTTTCCAGTTAAGACCATGCCCTATGTGGT
>NDFZ01000061.1:0-10120 GCA_002192655.3 Mamestra configurata | reverse complement strand
ATCGGATCCGTGATGTGAAGTGGGCTTAGTGTCTCCACTGTTGTTTGTGGAAATAACGGTTGTACCGCCTGTTGCAGCAGCTGCACTTTTGCTACCAGCGATAGCAGTACTTGATGTACCCATATGAATAACCGAGGTGAACGGTTCTTCCGTAACTTTAGGATGATGTCCATGATCGGATCCGTGATGTGAATTGGGCGTCGTGTCTCCGCTGTTTTTTGTGGCAATAATGTTTGTAGTACCTGCTGCGGCAGCTGCATCTTCCTTGCCAGCGAAACTGGCACTTGAAGTAGTGAGTACTTGAGTGAGCGGAGAAGGTCCTGGCTTCACGAGATTAGTGCCTGGGAATTTTCAAATTGATATTGTTATTGTACGCATTACATCACATCACATTCAACGTATCATCTTGCTTGTTTTCTTAGGTTTAAGCTCCTTTAGTAAACCTGCATTAAAGGTTGTCTTGAAAAGATCACTTTTAGGCATAAGGCCGTATAATAATGTGAAATATGTGTGTGTGTGTGTGTGTGTGTGTGTGTGTGTGTGTGTGTGTGTGTGTGTGTGTGTGTGTAATGTGTATGTGTGTGTGCGTGTGTTTATTAATGTGTAACCCTGTGTAAGCTATTGTTCATCTATCTTTTCTGTTTCACTAGTTATATTTTTTAGTCACTTTGAGTTGTTTGATGAATTTCAGATAAAACCCAATTACATGTTTATCAGTAACGCTTGCGTCTACAAGTATAATTAAGTCAATTTCACAATAATGAGGAGGCGTATTGTACCAGTTCACCCCTTTTGTGAGTTCTATCTATCATTCAAAGGATTTAAGATCGCCTTTTTACATAGTACTTTTTTTTGGGACAAGTCCGCTACATGTCTACATTTCCAAACACTGCAACTCTTGGGAGCCAGAATCATCGGCCATCGAAGAAACACCGAGTCAATGAAGCTCGATTAGTCCCGTAAACACGATTCAACTGTTTCTGGATCCCGCAACGAAATCTTTACTAATACTCTTAGTCCCGACAGACGATCTATCTGAACGTTTGCTTTGTGTCTGACGAAAAATGATAGAAATCGATTGCAGCGCCACCTACCGGGTCCAATTGTGAATCTAAACCATTATCGAATCCCCTTGAACACACACAAAAAAAAATTATCAACATCGGTCCAGCCGTTTAGGAGGAGCTCAGTGACATACGCACGTACACAAAAAATATATGTATATAATAAGATATACTATCTATACAAATATTATAAAGAGGAAAGAAGAAAGGAAGAGGGAACGGAAGAGGGAAGAGGATTTTTGAATGTAACAAATAAACTTACAAACTACTGGACCAATTTGAAAAATTGTTTCATCAATAGATAGCTACATTATCAGCGAGTAACATAGGCTATATTTTATCCGCGTAATCCCACGGGAACGGGAATTATGCGGGTGAAACCGCGTGACGTCCGCTAGTATAATATTTGTACTAATAAAGCTGAGGAGTTTGTTCGTTTATTTGTTTTTGAACGCGCTAATCCCTGGAACTACCAGACAGATTTGGAAAAAAAATTGTGCATGATTTCTGACTTGCCTGGTAGATTGTAACAAATTAGCTGTGACAGACAGACAGACACGAGAGATCGTGTAAGTGTTCCGTTTTTCATTCAAACGTTCGGAACCCTAAAAAAAATCTAACTTACCAATTGTAGATGTACTTGATGCTGATGAATGATGATTACTGCTTGATGAAGAAGAAGACGAAACGGTTTCTATATCCTTCTTACGTCCTAGAAGAAACGGTAGAAGTTTAGTGATAGAGACAGCATTAGCGCAGTATAATTATAAACAGACCGGAAACTAAGCCTAGTTGATAAAATAATTACCTACGCTCCATGGAAGCAACAAGGTTGTAACTTTTAATGTTTTTGATACCTATTATTTTTTTGAAGTGAAAACTTCTTTAGCGGCGTTCTGCACTTTTTGTGATGGGTAAAAATGTTACACTCGCGTCAGGACACGTGACCTGATCGAAAATTCGTAAGACGGAGGGAAAGTTCTGAAGTGTTAAATTTTTAGTGTAATGTAAATTGTCATGTTTGTGTACGATAGCGCAATAAATGAATATTGTATTTTACCACATTAATGATAGTACTTTTGTACTGATAATTAAAGCTATTCGTGCGAAATTATTCCCTAACCATTCCAAAATATCAAAAATGCACAACGTTAATGTTCAAGTTTTCACTTCTGCCGGCACTCCCAGAGTGCAACCCGTTGTTTTTTGTTATGTAAATAGATCGCGGTCATAAACTTATACGTGACCACTCGTCTTGACGCGGCACTCAATCTGTCAGTATTGAGTGCCGCGTCAAGACCCCTAAGCGGTTGTCGCGGTGCTGTCAGTAACCGCGACAACCGCTTAGGGGTCTCGTCGATGCGCATGTTTGTGTTAGTGTGCCGTTTCGAGCGTTTGTAGGTAGTTTCCGTACTGTTCATATTTATACTGTGGCATCAGACTCGTCCTCAGCCTCGTCTTACCGCAACTATGTCGGAGTCACCTTCTAGTCTGACCGGATGCAGCTGACTGCAGCGACTTCCTATCTGACCTAGGTACCCTAATTTTGTTAAGACTGGTGTAAGATTTTCCGAGTAGCCGTACCGACTGACAAATAATGTTTAACTGGATTTAAACATGAGGACTCACCCTTTTGGATTATTTTCATAGTAATGCACGGACGGCCATTTTCCATGGTCACCGTCCTCTCGACTGACCAGTCATCCTCTTCAGAATCTGCGAAAAAATGTGTTTTAAATAAACAAAGTCAAATAATTATGGTTGTCAAAAAAGTTGTTTCTTTACTCTGATATCCCGATGGGACGGCAATCCGTCACAACCGGTGAGAGATCAGGCGCAGGACTAACAGCTTTTCGTGCTTTTACAAGCACAGCACCTACTTCCAAACTTCGCGCTGCTATTGTCAAGATCCAATAACTATTAGCTTAACTAGGGAATCCAACCTAGTCCCCAATATTTTTTAATGTAACTAATAGACTAAGAAAGACTAGAGTCAAGAGCAAACTCATTCAATCAAACATTTTTTGTAGTGAAAACTTCTTTAGCGACGTTGTGCACTTTTTGGGATGGGTAAAAAATGTTAAACTCGCGTCAGGACACGTGACCTGATCGAAAATTCGTAAGACGGACGGAAAGTTCCGAAGTGTTAAATTTTTAATGTAATATAAATTGTCATGTTTGTATACGATAGGGCAATAAATGAATATCAAAAATTAAAAATTATTCCCTAACCATTCCAAAATATCAAAAACGCACAACGTTAATGTTCAAGTCTTCACTTCTGCCGGCACTCCCGGAGTGCAACCCGTTGTTTTTTGTATAGATGGGAAATCATAAAACGACTCCTTCCGCTCTGGGTGGAGCAGAAGGGAGTTTCAGACTCTTACTGACTAAAACCCATCCGTGTTCCTCCTAATACTCTTTGCATTCCAGGGCCGCGGTGACTCTTTCGAACAAATTCCGCAAACCTGGCAGGTGGTATTTTACCTGAACTTTATATTGATGAAAATACTTTTAAAACTACAAAAAAAATTGAATTATTTACCTTCCAGCTCACAGTCCAGCATTAAGTGGGCATCTGTAACAAATTAAGTCGTTATAATTAGATCATCATCATCATCTTCCTAGCCTTTTCCCAACTATATTGGGGTCGACTTCCAGTCAAACCGGATTCAGCTAAATACCAGTATTTTACGTGGAGCGGCTACCTACCAGACACTCCACAACCCATTAACTGGGCAACACGGTACTCCTTGGCAAGACTGGTGTCAGATTTACTGGCTTCTGACAATTCGTAACGACTGCCAAAGATCTACAAATGACAGCCGGGACCAACGGCTTAAAGTTCTTTCCGAGGCACGGAGGAAACTCCTTATGTTAAGATGGTCCTAACCTTTCCACAGATCAACCTTGGCAAGCGTTGCTTAACCTCCCGTGCGGCTGATATTCTTTAGCCACGAGTTGCTCGTTTAGAAACGGGCTCGAGACTGCTTTCAATGTTTATCGATATTCCTCGTAGTTTCGGAATTGGCCAACCACGCACACTTTAAAAATTCAGCCTGTAGACAAGTTGTTCTTTCATTTTGTGAATTCTTTAACTGATTTTTTTTTCAGTTAGTTCAACCTATAAGGTTGTCGAATGCTTAACCGGGCTTGCCTGTGGTGGCTTTAATATAATATNTCGACTGCTTAACCGGGCTTGCCTGTGGTGGCCTTAATATAATATTAAAGCCTCCAGCCAGGGCTTATAAAAACTTACAAACTATGCGACTACACGCTAAGGGCACCCCCTGAGGGGTACGGGCCTCGGCTTAGGGCGTCGCTAGGGGGAGGACAGCCAGGGACGGGCTTTTTAACTGACAGTTTTGAAGAGTTGACATAGTTTAACCTTTAGCTACATGAGGCCATTGTTTCCTAGCTTTAAAGAAACACCGAAACAAATATCAGTTGCAGAACAAAAATAAACTACTTACGCTTATGCGGCGGAATATCATAGGGCGGTGAAGTTTCGTTTACAGTTGTAGTTTGACAAGTTTTGGAAGAAGTGTCCACGTTCTCGTTCCTCTGTTCAGTGTGTACGACAGTCCCTTCAGCTCCTCGGTAATCATATTTGTTGGCGTCATAGTTTGATCGAGCTTTGTTCTCAGCTTCATATTTTCTCTTCTCCTTACCGTCGGCACTTACAAACGAGTGTTTGAATTCGTCATCAGCGTTGGTGAAGCCTGGGAATAGAATTAATGTTTTTATTATTATTTTAAGGCCCATAAACACAATACATATGTATAAATACAATAACTAACACATATAATACATCAAATTTAAAAATACTGCACACGAAGTGACGGCGTCGTGTTTCGCTGCGAGGTGTCAACACCTTTAGGCCGAAACTCTTCCTTGAGGAAGGTCACCACAAGCATGACAAGTCGGAACGCGCACCACCAACGACTTAAAATTGGTGTTATGGCGCTCCGCCAACTTTTCCACCCTCAAGGTCAGGTTGGTTTTTACGTGCATGTACTATACGATTTCCTCAGGCTTCATTTATGACCAAGTTATATTGGTAGTTTACACCACACTTTTTTTTTTAAGGATGGGATATCATCAAATGACTTTTTTCTGGGTGGAGCGGAATGTCAGACTCTTACTGACTAAAATTTATCCGTGTTCCTTCCAAAGCCCTTTGCGTTCCAGAGCCGCGGTGACTCTTTCGAACAAATTCCGCAACCCTGACAGGCTCTGGCCCTAGCGAGCCCCGTCCAAAGTGCCCAGAACAATGCAGCATTGCCGCATTGAATGGCAATGCTGATTCTTTGGCCAAAGAAAAGCCGAGCCCTCTGGTCACGTGAACAGTCGACAATTTATTTGCTGATGTCCCGAAAGACTCGGTGAACACTCGGACCCCATGGGCCTAATGTTTTAACCCCAAACGGCTCAAATATATAGTTCCCAATAAGGTTTTATATTTATTAGAGTTCTCTTACCATGCGCATTTTCAGTCCTCTTTGTACCCTGCGCGTTGGAATGGAGTTCGGTCTTCCGCTGGTCGTATTTCTCGCGATCTCTCAGTGCCGAAAATTTACTGCGACCATACTTGTCGTTGACTTCTGACTTGTAGGCATCAGTGTCTCTGCTGTAGTCCCTATCTTCAGTAGAGACGTGAATGTCTGGCTTTGATCGTGGATCTAAAGAACAAATAATAACATAATATCATTAATCACAATATTTTAGCCGAAAGACGTCAACTGCTGGACATAGGCGTCCTCCAAGTGTCGCCACACGACCGATCCTGTTCATTTCGTTTCCATCGGATTCCCGCGGCCTTCACCAGGTCAACGGTCCAGGTTTTGGGAGGTCAACGGCCACTCCGGAACCTTTCAGAAATATTCAGAGAGGCTCTGAAGGAACTTACAGCTTTATATAGTCGTTATACTATGTTCCCTAGTATTTGGTTTGCTCTCGATAAGGTGCAATGCCGTAATCCACCACGCGAGCCCAGTGTGGGTCGGTGGATGTCACACGTCTTCGAATTGATGGTTCATGTCGATTTTCGTACAACGCTTTTCTTTAACGTTTTGAGAGCAGAACAAAAATTAACCGATTACTTAGAACTTCATAGATGTATCTTAAAAACCGGCTAAGTGCGAGTAGGACTCTCACACGAAGGGTTCGTACCATAAACCGAAAATAGGTAACACGTTTCTTGTATATTATTTGTTGGTATAGTGGCAATAGAAATACACTTCCTGTCAAATTTAAACTGTCTACCTATAACGGTTCTTGAGATACATCCCGCTGACAGACAGACGGAAAGCGGAGTCTTAGTAATAGGGTTCCGTTGGTTACCCTTCGGGTACGGAACCCTAAAACTAGAGATTAACCATCACGGGGTATCTGTTCCAAGCTACCATTGAATAGGGCTGGTTACGGCTCTAAGAACCGTGAATAATATATAAAAAAAATATTTAAAAAATAAAATTAAAATATAAAAAAATGTTAATAATAATATTTTATTATTTAACAATTTTGTTCAGATAACTTACAGTTCTTTCTTGCATTTGCATTGAGAATCTGAAACAATGAAAAACAAATTTGATTAAAAACTGGTGTTATTGGAACAGTTAGGGAAACTTAGCAGCTCCCTATGTCCAAGTCATCATAATTAACCTAGCTTTATTTTTTGGAGATTCCTAGAAGAATAAAAAAAACAACGGTTTGCACTCCGGGAGTGCCGGCAGAAGTGAAAACTTGAACATTAACGTTGTGCATTTTTGATATTTTGGAATGGTTAGGAAATAATTTCGCACGAATTGTTTTAATTATCAGTATAAAAGTACTATCATTTATGTGGTAAAATACAATATTCATTTATTGCGCTATCGTACACAAACATGACAATTTATATTACATTAAAAATTTAACACTTCAAAACTTTCCCTCCGTCTTACGAATTTTCGATCAGGTCACGTATCCTGACGCGAGTTTAACATTGTTTACCCATCCCAAAAAGAGCACAACAAGAAGTTTTCACTTCAGCAAACCCTTTCATTTGATACCCATATCATGGGGTACAGACACAATTATTGGTCCGCCATATTTGGGAATTCGCCATATTGGATTTAGAATGTCACCAAACTTAACCAAAAAAAGCACATTGCCATTCAAACCAAACATGTATGCAAAATTGCAGCTCAATCAGTTTCTAAATATCTGTTAAAACAGACAGAAGAAACAAACAGTTAATGACAGCTCCATCTGTTTAGCCTTTTCCCAACTATATTGGTGTCGGCTTCCAGTCAAACCTGATTCAGCTGAATTTCAGTGTTTTACGTAGAGCAGCTGCCTACCAGACCTCCACAACCCATACCGGATAACACAGTAGTTCTTGGCACGACTGGAGTCAGATTTTCTGGCTTCTGACAATCCGTAACGACTGCCAAAGATCTACAAATAACAGTCGAGACCAGAGGCTTAACGTACTGTCCGAGGCCCGGAGGAAACTCGGTATGTTAAGTTGGTCACCCATCCACAGACCAACCTTGGCAAGGGTTGCTTAACCTTGATCGAACCGTGCGGCTGTCCTCCAGTAATGAACAGTAGGGGATTTAAAAAAATATAAAAGTTTTAGGAGTTCCATTTAACATTAAAAAAGCTTCAGAAAATGAGGTAAAACAGAAAGGAGATTTACTTACGCAGAAGATAAAGATGCACAGGAGAATCTTGATGGCATCCATCTCAGCTGAGGACTTGAAGCCCACAACAGGATCGAATGTTGATCAGGCTACCGTCCCACAGTATTTATATGCAAAAAATTCTATGAATGCATAGAAATCAAGAACATTTGAACAAATAACTGTGATCAATGTAGGTACTTGATTTGATTTATTGGGAGACCTTTTAAAGGGTAGCGAAAGGAAAATATGTATTTCTATTGATTTGTGTTTTCTTTTGTTTTTAATTGTAGTGTCTTGATGAAAGACTTGGTTTGGTTTAGCAGGTGACTACTAAACTGCATGAATGTATGGACAGAAGAACCATCATACAGGATGTCCCAGAAGACAGTGCGAGGTCATATTTAAGGGTGATCTTGGGTGGCTGTTATACTTTAAGAAAAAAATTAACAAAACAAAAAAAAAAAACTTTTTTCAAAAAATTCGACCACGAAAATCGACTAAGAAGTTCCGAAAAAATGACTGACTTGTTCGGAACTTTTAGTATTTTTTTGTGATCGATTTTTTTTCGATTGAATTAATCGACTCTTGATGTGAACCCAAGAATTAGTCGACTCTTTACGTGTCCACAGGAATTACTCGACTCTTGTAGTGAACACAGGAATTAGTCGACTCTTGACGTGAACACAGGAATTAGTCGACTCTTGACGTGAACACAGGAATTAGTCGACTCTTGACGTGTCCACAGAAATTAGTCGACTCTTGACATGAACACAGGAATTAGACGACTCTTGACGTGAACACAGGAATTAGTCGACTCTTGACGTGAACACAGGGCTGGCCTTTTCTTCAGCCAAAGAATCAGCATTGCCATTCAATGAGCATTGCTGCCAGTCTATTGTGTTGTGTCTATTGTGTTTTTTTCCAGGTTTCATTCGACAGCGAGGTGGACGAATTTTTCAATGCCAAATGAGTTCTTCCCCTCCCCTTTTGGTTCAGCTTCTAGGTATGTAGCTTATATTATAAATTGGAAAGTTTGGATGTTTGTTACTCAATCACGTCAGAACGGCTGAATGGATCTTGATGAATTTTGGTACAGAGGTGGATTATAGTCTGGAATAAGACATGGGAGTTTAACCCGGGAGTCTATTCTCTTGGGATAATTTTCTACAATCACGCGGGCGGACCCGTGGACGACAGATAGTTTTATCTACGTAATAAAAAAAATAAAGAGTATACAGGTATCATTATAATTCGGTTTTTTTATGTTCCTTAAGGATCTTAATTTGCTGGTAGTGGTCTTTTTCGTGACAGAGTCTTAAGATTTAACCTCAAACTGAAACAAATATAGAGAAAGGAATAACAAGATTTAATTGGGCTGTCTATTAGGAAATTCTCAGTAGTAACCCGGTGTCTACATATGCATCCGGTAAGAAGACAAGCTATTTTTAAGGATTGACTCTTTCCGCTCTGGGCGGAGTGGAAGGGTGTGTGAGTGTGTGTATCCGCGTTCCACCAAATGCCGTTTGCGTTCCAGAGCCGCGGTGACCCTTTCGAACAAATTCCGCCACCCTGGCAGGCACTGGCCCCAGCGGGCCCCGTCTATTATGCTGACATTTTTTGAGGTGCGCGTGGAACTCCAGGTGCCGGCGACCCGAGCCTGATCCCTGTGCAGGCCCAAGAAGACATGCTTTTGTCTCATTGTGGACTTCATAAGTATGTTGGGGTCGTCCTTCAGTCTAACAGGATGCAGCTCAGTACCAGTATTTTACTTTGAGCAAAGCCTATCCGATATTCTATACCTCAAGACTCGTGTCAGAGTTTCTGGCTTCTGACTACTCATGACGACTGCCAAAGCTGTTCAAGTGACAGTCGGGACCAACGAGGCACGGAGGAGTCCCGGTATGATATGGATGGTCACCCATCAATGAACCGACCTCAGCCAGTGTTGCTTAACGATTTTGTTATTTAGCCACGAGCTCCTTGGACTCCAGTGGACTTCAACCACAGTTGCTAAATAATTGTAGGTACGTTTAATATCCTATATCTGTCTACCCCACTGGAAGTGGTGATATTAGTTCTAAATAAATACAATATATAACTTCATACCCTTCAAATGCCTTTCTCAACCAAAAACAAAAGAACACGTACCTATATAAATTAAAGAAAAATAAATCTCTTAGAAACAATAAAACAAAAGATAATTTGTTTGTTTTGAATGCAAGCGCAAGCACATTATTAATATTGTTATTCCGATTATTATTTACACAGATGTTACTCAGTAATGATAACTGAATAACATCTGTGTAAATTAATGTTAAACAAAATGTGAAAGTTTGTATGTTTGTATTTCAATCGTCCTCCTCCTCCATTTCAATCCTCTTGGCT
>NDFZ01000060.1:0-10119 GCA_002192655.3 Mamestra configurata | reverse complement strand
ATCAGGGAACGAATCGGGGTCTCATTGGCGAGCCGTAAAGACGAGGGTTCCAATCAGTGGCAATAAATCGAATGAGTCAAAGAAAAACTGAATCGTCGAATCAAAAAAGATTTAAAAAATCATAATTAGCTGATTAAAAAATACGCGTAGCGTGACAAGTTGGAGAGACAACCGCAGAACGACAGCAACATGGTACAAAATATGTAAGTTGAAGAATTTAATTTTTTTTTGTGGACACGGCTTGAATATTCGGCGATGGCCGATGGACTATGGAGGTCCTGCGCTTCGGGTTCGATTCCCGCACCAAACTGATATAACTTAATCTACGTTGATTTTTAGGGTTCCGAACGGAATAAATGACGCTTATAGGATCAATTGTGCGTCTGTCTATCTGGTTCGATGGCTTTTTTTCATGGTGTTAAAAGAAAACTTTTTCATGGGACTAGACTCGCTTGACAGACTCTAACCTACCTGAAAGGTCACTTGTGGTAATGGACAACGCTCCGTATCACTGCACTCAAATAGATAAAGCACCTACAATGTCAAGTATTAAACGTGACATGCAGGAATGGCTGCGAGAAAAGGGAGTATATTTTGAAGATACTTGGACAAAAGCTGTATTATTTGAATTAATTAAACAAAACAAAGGTCTACCTACATATGCCGTGGAGGCATTATTAAAATCTCACAATCATGAATTGCTAAGATTGCCGCCTTACCACTGCGATCTCAATCCGATCGAAAAAATGTGGAGCCTTGTAAAGAGACGGGTAGCGGATAAAAACGTGGGCCAAGATCCAAAAAAAATTGTACGCCTAACAGAAGAGGCATTTGAGACTGTTACAGCGGAAGATTGGGCAGATCAATGTAAACATGTACAGCATTTGGATATTTAAAAATTGCTGGTCTTATGGATGAAGCAATGGATCGATTTATTATATCCACGGCTAGTGATAGTGAAACAGAATCTGATTCTGTTTCTATTCACTCTTCTGACAGTGATCATAGTATGACCGATCATAATAAAATTATTCAATAAAAATTTGAATAAAAGTTTTAAATGTTATTTTATTTTTCTAATTTAAAGTTGGTTGAACATCTCCATTTTATATTTTAGAAATTACAGGAAGATTTATTTTTCACTAATCTGACTTTAGCAGTATGGACATCAAATGGTACCTATTATATTAAAAATACATTCTATTAAAAACATTTTTTTTTCTTATCTAACTATTCGAGTAGGTACCTAGTTAATAAAATGAAAGGAAATGAACTATAAATTATTTCCCCTGATTTCCCCATATTTAACCGTGGCAACATTATGTCGCGCGAATGCTGCGTCTGCGGGACTTCTTTCTTGAAATTGACTTTAAGGATAATTTTATGTTTTTTTTTTAGAAGCAGGCATATCAGAAACGACGCAATTAGAAGAAATCAGGGAACATAGCAGGGTCTCATTGGCGAGCCGTAAAGACAAGGGTTCCAATCAGCAGCAAAGAACTAGCTGCCACTAGGGCTTGGCTTTCTTGAACCCAAGCGAAGCGCGGACAGGCTTCGCCCCTCATGTCAGGCCGTTGTTAAGCGCTTGAGTGCGAAACAGGTAGTTCTTCGTAGGGATGTGGCGAACCGGGCCCCAGCCACGGGCATAGGGCAGCATGGCTGTGGCTCTCATATCGTCGGGAGTCGCTTTCAACTGGCGGCCAGTAATACCCAGGTCTTGTGTTTCTGTTCTTTTTCGTCACTATCATTCCAAGCTGCTTGAGAGCGGACAACTTAGTTATTGTTATTGCAAACTGACAAGCCTAATACAAATAAATACCTTGTCTCATCTATCTGTGTATAACATTATATCGTACTGCATAACAATATTGTAACACCTGGCGATGTCATGAATTTTTCGATGACCTACAATGAAAAACGAGACAAAAATTCAACATGAACCTAGAATTTTACGATAAATTTCTAGAATTAGTCAGAACTAAATCCAGTCGCAAAAACGAGCACGATTCATGTCAGTGGAGTTAAATGAGTTTCCGAAGCGTATGATCATTTTAAGAAACCGTTCCTTTGACGAAATAAATGACAAGGTCAATTTAATTTCTTTTTCAACTTAATAAGTCAAATTTTTGTTATTTTTAAACTCTGACTTCTTTATTTATAATTAATTTGTTTTTCTGTCCATGGATTTTTCTTTTTTTCACTTTTTTAGACTTGACCAAACACATTAGGACATCAACTTTTACCTAAAATAATGAGTTTATCAAGCTGGTGGCGGAATTCGAGTATGAGGCTTTTTATTATTTTGTTTTAGGTTTTTTATATCTTTTTAGTTAATTACTAGACTTTCAAGCACATTACGACATCAACTTTTACTCAATAAAATGAGTTATGCCATGACAATTGAGGAGTTGAGACTCAGAGGCTTCAAGCAATTCTGCTTTAGTGTTTATATAATTATTTTCAATGACCTTTTTAGATTTTCAGACACCTTAGGACATCGATACCAGAAGTATAAATTAACGTAAGGGACATTTACCCAAAATGCCAAATTGCCCCTACGACAGTCAACGTAAGGTTCATTTACGCTAAATGCCAAAATGTCCCTTACGTTAGTTGATATTTCTGGTATCGACATCAGCTTTTACGTAACAAAATCAGTTATATCAAGTCATGAGTTATATCAAGACAAGTGAGCACTTGGAATTCGAGGCTTCTAGCAATTCTGCTTCAGTGTTCCTATTCTTTTGTTCAATGACCTTTCTAGACTTTCAAACATAAAACAGCAAGTTGAGTCAAAACTCAACAGAATTACTTTTATCAAGAACGTTGAAGAGTTCGAATATGAGGCTCCTAGCAATTCTGCTTTCATGTTACAATGCTTTTTTCTTTCAATGACCTTTTTAGATTTTCAGGCACCCTAGGATATCAGCTTTTACGCAAAAAAATGAGTTATATCAAGACAAGTGAGCACTTGGAATTCGAGGCTTCTAGAAATTCTGCTTCAGTGTTCCTATTATTTTGTTCAATGACCTTTCTAGACTTTCAAACATAAAACAGCGAGTTGAGTCAAAACTCAACAGAATTACTTTTATCAAGAACGTTGAAGAGTTCGAATATGAGGCTCCTATAGTCTCCACCAAATAAGGAAAAAATAAAAGTCATTCAACCGACTTGTACCAAAAAGTCCACAAAATTGCGATAGAGATCGCTCGTTATTCAAAACTGTCGCTAATTCTGCTTCGGTTGAGTTTCATAATACCAAACACATAATCCAACGGAATAAGTAAGAAAAACGTAAATTTGAGAATGATTGTGGTATTTTTTTTTAAGTTTCAAAAATACATATTCAAACAACGAAATATGTAATTGCTATTGTTTTTGTATTGCAGAAATAATTTTCGTGGTGTATTTTTCTTTTTACAGATTACTTAAGTTTTCGACTTATATTTCAACATAAGAACATGCTTTATTTGGATTTATTTATTTAGCTTTACCTTATATTCATAGAAGTATACAATTCTTAAAACTAACCGAATTTTAAAGTTCTTGCCAAAAAATTCGATTTTTTGGGTTATGCCCTCATACTCCGCGCTGAGTGTGACGTCAGAGCGAATCAGGGGCGCACTACCTGTCCGCCATTTTGTAATTATGTTCCTATCGCGTCCTTCGTCTCGAGCGTCATTCCAAATCTGGTTTGCGCGTGGGATTGACTAAGCGTACTCCATACTCGGAAGGTTTTCACACATTTGTTATTATTTTGTTACTGTTAATTGTTTTAGTGTTTTGTTTCGTTAGTTTGATACTGTTTTGTTTTATTTTTGTTATTATTGTTAATGAGTGAAGAAGTGAGGATGGATCCACCAACAATCCAAAAAAGGCGTCGACAGAGAATCGTTGAACCTCAAGCAGGTTGGTTAAATTATTTTAAATGTACCTGCCTATGAAATAATACACTAATGACGTAATTACGTACCTACTGTATGTTTAACAGTGTAAATATGTGGTGAATCTTAACTTTAAATATTTTAAAAGTGGGTTAGTTTGTTTGTTTCGTTTTCACGCTTAAACGGCCACAGAGACTACCATATTTTATGCAGTGAGAATAAGGTATTTGCCTGAAATAATCTATTTAGTCCGTCAGTTAGATTATCAAAAAATATTGGACACGTATTTTTTCTTTTGTCATGTTAACGAAAAATGACCACGATACAGCGCGTTGCAATCTCGCGTGACGTCACAAGGCTGTTACTTTTTACTAGCCAGTGACGTCACACGTTTTTCGGTGATCTAACTGACAGACTATTTTTTTTTCTATGTTGTCAAATAGTCTATTATGATTCTTAGATGCCAATTTTTTTGCATTGTGTTTTTGATCGATACAGTATGTCAAGAAAAATTTAAAACTCAGACAGCATTATTATACTTTATAGTTATGTAAAGTAGGTTACGTTATCATGTTGTGACACTTAAACGATCTCCCTTTAGTGTCGCTAGAGTTGACATTGATTTTTTTTTAAATTCTTGTTTATAGGTCCATCATCATCGCAACCATTACATTCTCCAATAAAAAAGAGAAAAAGTACGATTTTGTCTGTTGGCGAGAAAACCATAATATTAAACGTATTTAAACATACTAAAAATACATGGCCTGAGAATGAATACCGCTCTAATATGGCTATGGTTTTACTTACACTTTTACTTACTCCAGTGATCTCTGCAGTCATAAGACTGCAGAGATCACTGGAGTAAGTAAAAGTGCCATTTACGGAATTTTGAGGGAATATAAAGATACCCATGAAATAAAACCCAAAGGGACTACAAAGAACAAATTAGGCATAATCCAAATACTGGATAGTTTTGACAAGACAGCTATAAGGCAAAAGGTGAATCGATTTTTCATGGAAGGTGAGCTGCCTACAATAGATAAAATACATCAGAAAATAAATGAAGATGACTCTTTGCCCAACTTTAGCAAAACTACCTTAAGACGTGTTCTTAAACATTTGAAATTTAAGTTCCAAAGAAAGAACAGAAAAAGTGCCTTAATAGAACGTCCAGAAATAATTTTGTGGCGAACTAAATATTTAAAAGAAATGGAAGAGTACCGAAATGAAAACCGTAATATCTATTACCTGGATGAAACTTGGGTCAATGCAGGTAAAGTCACTAATTTACCCTAAATTTTTTTCCCTTGTATTTTGGTGCATTAATTTATCCTTAATTGTTTTAGGTCATACTGTTGCGAAAGCTTGGCACGATACCACTGTTACGTCATCACGCCAAGCATTTCTGGAAGGTCTGTCGACTGGCGCTAAAAACCCAACAGGAAAGGGCAGCAGACTCATTGTGGTTCATATTGGCAATGAAAATGGCTTTTTAGACGATTGTCAATGGGTCTTCGTTTGTAAAAAGACTGGTGATTATCACGAAGCCATGGATGCCGTTCATTTTGAAGAATGGTTCGCAAAAGTTTTAAATAAGCTGCAACCTAATGACGTTGTTGTTATGGATAACGCAAGCTATCATTCCAGGTCCCTACAAATTAAAGGGCTATATTTTTGTTGTTGTTTTTGACGTGATAACGTTTTATAAATCGATGAACACCGGCTGCACGCACGAAAAAGTGTCACACCGTTCCGCGCGCCAGTCACATTCCCTCTGACTCATAAACGCCCAGCCCAAACCCTTGGACCTAGAAAACTAAAATTTTGCACAGTGGGATTTTTATAATGTAGACAAGGAATATGGACGGATTTTTCGAAATTCAACCCCTAAGGGAGTTAAGTAAGGGATGAAATTCCATCAGTTTTAAAGTTAGGATCTAAAAAATTTTGTGTTAAGGCTGACGATTGAAAATAATTTATACGTGTCTCAGCATTTTTGATAACTCAATCCCCAAAAGGTTAAAAAAGGGATCAAGTTATGTATGGAAAGTCCTTAGTGTTTTAATTATTCAAAATTTTATAAATTGACTTTCAGACGATTGGAAAAAATACCCACGTCATCTTGGAGAAAGCAACAAATAATGGACTGGTTGCAAAATAAAGAAATCGTCTTTGACCAACAGGACACAAAAGCCCATTTGATGGTAAAAGTCCAATCGGTGAAAAGTTTTTACCAAAAATACGCAGTTGATGAAATGGCGAAAGAGAAAGGCGTAATAGTATTACGGTTACCGCCTTATCATTGCGAGCTTAATCCAATAGAGCTCGTATGGGCGGACACCAAAAATTATGTTGCTCGACACAATACAACATTCAAATTATTAGATGTTAAAAAATTATTTAATGATGCCTTAAATCAAGTAACACCTGAAAAGTGGAAAAATTGTGTCGAGCACGTCAAAAAGGAAGAAGTAAAGATGAAGGGACTCGATCATCAGATCGATAAAACAGCCGATCGCTTTATCATACATGTGTCAGAAAGTTCAGAAAGTGAAGTTCCGTGAGTGAAAATACATCAGACACAGATTCCGCTACTGAATGAAGACATTTTGTAATATTGAATAAAATGATTTCACTTTGAATTTGGTTTAATAGTTTCATTGAGTACCTAATAATAAGTTCCTTCCAAAATAAATACGACTGAATATGATTTTGGCCAAAAGGTTTGTAACTCATGCCCAGTGAACGCGTCAAGGACGCCCCTTACCGCGATACGTTTGTTTTGATTGTGTTAGCGACGCACACTGAAATTTTCCTACAATTGCGGTCACCTATTTTTTATCCCTTCATCTTATAGATCTAGTGAAGAACTAAAACTTCTGGGAAGGAACCATGATTTTTTTATGTTTAATTTAGAAGTTATTTTAAAACTCGAGAAAACTTCATAGAAACCATAGAAATGCATTATTTCATCTCAAATATATGATTTTTCAATTGTTATGAATGAGGTCTTAAAAAGGACTGGTATATCTACCACTTAAGTAGAAAAAAAAATTCAAATAGTCGTAAATACAAGGAAAAATCAAGTTTTTATGTAAAATTAAAATTATTTTTTATTTGATTAGTCTCATTGCATCCGCATTTTTTTTCAGCATGAATAGTTTCATATTATAATATACTATATTGTAAAAAAAAAACGAGGTGTGGATAGAGCGGGACTTCCGAGTTATTGAATTTTTATTTTTGAGGTTAGGGCTGTCACCTACTTTACTATAACTATTCTTGGAAAACTTTGACTGCCAATTTACTATCTTTCTTGATTTGAAATGAAATATAATCGTTTTTTTGGTGTAAAATTAAGCATTTTAAGTTAGACTCCTGTCACATAAGGTTGAAAAGTAGAAAAGGAAAAATCTATTACTCGACAATTTTTTTTAAATTAACGTTGCACATTATCATCGATGTTTTAATCATGTTTTGTGTACTTTTTCGATGAAGGACATCATGTGATATTGGGAAGGGGTCCGCCCTCGTCAAGCGCATTGCTATAACCCAATGTCTTTACATGATGTCTGGAGAAACGGGGGTGAGGTCATGGAGCCGGTAAAGACCCATGGCGCTACATTGCCTCCGCCGGACCTGACCCATTCTGCGGGGGGATGTCCTTCTGGGCCTCGACCGGGGGACTTAATGCTAGGGGGGCATGAGGGCGCCAACCCTCATGTTGGTCAGCGAGTGGCAGGCTATCATTCTACCGAGAATGAAAATACTAGCGCAGCAATGCGTCCCACATATACGACGAATATACCATTGACGTTGACTCGTCTTGAGGTCTTAAAAATATTGGAATCAAATGCTCGGTCGCAAGGCCCGAAAATTCGACCAATGAATTTGGATGTTACTCAGCGAACTGAAATAGTCATGAACGCCATTTACCCGAAAGGCATTCCTGCTATTATCAAGAATAGCTTAAAAAATGTTCAAAATACACTGACAAAATTCATAAGCAAATGTGAAAAGAAATACAAGGATTGTCACAGAAAGCAGTCAGTTTTTATAAAGAAAAACAATATTTGGCTTTCGACTAACTATGATCTCGGAGTGTTGTTAAAAGAATCTGTCGTTAGCTCTGATGATAAGATATCACCAGACATAGAACAACGAGAAACAATTTCCGAATCCACACAAATCATCGCAGAAGTGGAAGAAACTAACATTGGACAAGTAGATGTTCTTTCTACATCCAGAGAGATGGAATGCATCACAGAACCACCAAACCCTACTCCTGTTTCATTGGATCCTTCCACTTCTAAGCAATACGAAAGTCTGAGCAATCGTCAGCAGCGCCGCGTATCGAAACGTCTTGCAGAAGAATTAGAAGATCAGCCTGCAGCCAAAATATTAAAAGTTTTCTCTAAAATTGTAACAGACGAAGACGGAAATAAACTTAGTAGCAAATCTGTCGTTGATTTCGAGTTTGTCATTAAAGAATGCCTAAAAGCCCCTACTGCAGCAACAACAATTGCAAAAATGATAAAATCAAATCGAGAAAGTGCACATCAACAACAGTATAGCCCTGACGAAGCTCTTTGTTTAATTATAGACAGAAAACTTACTGTTGAGGACTATATAACCCTCTATAATGGTGCAAAATCACGAGGACACAATATTTACCCAGCTTATTATAAAGTGCAATCAACGAAAAAAAAATGTTATCCCGATAACGAAATTCTAGTAACAGAAAGAGAAGCAACAGTGTCTCTCTTCAGCCTGATTATGCACTCGTTTCGTCGACTCGTTGAATCATTAGATGAAAGTATTAACGAGTACTGGAACCAAAAACAAATCGATACAGTTTATTGCGTTTTTCAGGGTTCTTGGGGGTTTGACGGCAGTACGGGACAATCGATGTATAAGCAAAGTTTTTCAGATGGCGAAAGTGACGAACATAGTATATTTACAACAACTTATATACCTTTAAGAATAAAAACTAGGCTTGATGAGGATTCCTCTTCCTCATCCTCATAATGCGGAAGTTCCTCATTTTTAGCGATTCCTCATCCTCTTCCACATCCTCAAAATCAGGCATAAAATATTCCTCTTCCTCTTCCACATCCTCATTAATTAAGAGGAATTTATGAGGAAGTGTTGTTGACGTATTCAATGTTGACGTAATCCATGTCTTGACCTGCACATTGCAGAATCTATTGAGACAGAATATAAATAATACTGACCAAACTTGCGGGAAAATTATTCAAAAATTGATAGAAGAAATTACCAATCGCTTTGGTGAACTTCATAATAATAAGATCTACACAATCGCTACTTATTTAGATCCAAAATATAAAACTAAGTTTTTTAATGAAATCACTAAAGAAAGTATTGAGTCCGAACTGATTTCTTTATGTCAAGAACAAGAAGGCCATGGCGCACAAGCACAACCACAAATACAGTCATTCGAACATGATGTTATTCAACACAATCAACACTTTCATCATGCCGATACCGAGAGCCTACCATCAACGAGTTCTGGAGGTAACTTTTCTACAGGCAGATTTTTACAATCAATGTTATCTGAGATGCTGGCCTCAGCTCCTAATAGTGACGATGAAGAAAGTCCAATCGCACCCATCGACAGATTTCTTATCCTGAAGTCACTAATAATTAATTATATTAAAGAGAAGAGAATAGGTCTTCAAGAAGACAGTCTTTTGTGGTGGAAAATGAACCCCAAATATTTTGAGCTTTACAGAGCTGTGCGCCAGTATCTTTCAGCCCCTCCATCAAGTGTCCCCAGTGAGCGCCTTTTCAGTGGCGCTGGATTAGTTTACGACGAATTACGAAACCGTCTATCTGGAGAAACAGCTTCAAAGTTAATTTTCGTTAAATTCAACCTCCCTATTGTGAATTTTGACTATTAAATTCTCTTTTTTCTTTATAAATATTAAAGGGCCCATTCGCAATCTTTCTTTTATTTAAAATTTCAATTCCAAATCACAGGTTCTATATTCCTCTTCCGCATCCTCTTCCTCATCCTCATCCTCCTCCTCATATCCTCATCCTCTTCCTCTTCCTCAAAACGTATTTTTAATAGTTCCTCATCCGGATCCTCTTCCTCATAACCACTTCCTCATCAACCCTAATAAAAACTAACGACGGTTTCGTACTGTGGTCAATCTTACAGGTTTTGTCGCCCAATCAAGATTCAGTATCGATCTGAATCTAAAGAATTGAC
>NDFZ01000059.1:0-10118 GCA_002192655.3 Mamestra configurata | reverse complement strand
TAGGATCCAGTGCACAAATTTGACAATGCTACAATTTTAATCATACATAAATATACTTACATATATAAACATATAAATATATACATACGAATCTACAAATATTATGTCATTGCGAAAGGAAATGTTCTTTAACTTTCCTCTTGAAGACGTCAAGAGAAGGGCTGTCGTGTAAGGAGTATTGGAGAGAGTTCCAGAGACGCACTGCAGTTACGAGAATGGTATAATGGTACGATTCATGATTAGCATATAAACAGGTTCTTTCCGCCCAGTGTCAATATGATAATATATCAAGTCAAGCATCAGAGTTATATCTTAATTTCACTTAGTTTGGTATCATATACCGATTTTTTTCAAGGATGGGAAATCATCAAATGACTTCTTCCGCTCTGGGTGGAGCGGAAGGGCGTATTAGACTCTTACTGACTAAAACCCATCCGTGTTCCTTCTTAAGCCCATTGCGTTCCAGGGCCTCTTTCGAACAAATTCTCCAACCCTGGCAGGTTCATATACCGCTTACCATCATTGTGCCGCTATTGTACCCATAGAATTAAGTTTGCGTAAAAGCGGTGGCGAGATGACCTGGACGCCCACCGTGAAGCCTGGTTCGAGGTGGCTCAAGAAAAGTGTCTGGAGGCCTTTGGCCAGTACCTAGTGGGACACTACAGGCTAAAATAAAAAAAAGAGTGGTGCAAGATTTTTGTAGTACAATAACAGCCGCACTGGTCGATCTTCAAGCTTAAGCAACGCTTCCCAAGGTTGGTCTGTGGATGGGTGATCATCTTAACATACCGAGTTTCCTCCGTCGGAAAGCACGTTAAGCCGTTGGTCTCGGCTGTCATTTGTGGATATTTGGCAGTCGTCACGGATTGTCAGAAGCCAGTAAATCTGATTAATGGCGTTTCTTGTCCGTTCTTCTCCATAAGAATCTACCTTTCCGAATGGACAGTAGAGTCACTTTATTGATGTAAAATTATTATTTTACTGAACTGTAAATGATGACGTTCAAAAGTGCCGTTTAATGGCCTAATTGAAATAAACGTTTTGACTTTGACTTTGACTCCAGTCTTGTCAAGAATTACCGTGTTACCCAGTCAATGGATTGTGGAGGTCTGGTAGGCAACCGCTCCACGTAAAATACTGGTATACAGCTGAATCCGGTTTGACTAGAAGCCGACCCCAATATAGTTGGGAACAGGCTAGGCAGATGATGAATAAAGCATATTATTATCTCATCGTCTTCTCCATAGACTGAAGTAACCAAATAATAACGTTTAGTTTATACCTGTCAGGTCATTCAAAGTAAGTATCAGTTTGTGCTAGGCTCACGTCTTGCAGTGATGAACGTTTGAAGGCCCAACTAAGAAAGTATTCCCAAGCACCAACCAATTCAATCCCCAATATCAAAACTTTAAGCACATTGCAAACACATTTAGATGAGGTTTAGAATCCAATATCTTTAAACTCAGCCTCCAATATTAAGTGAAGAGGTCAAACACTGACGCCGGAAGTAATAGCATTCAAATTGCCGTTCATATCCGCACGCAGAGGGCGCCGCTGTCGTAATGTATTAGCATTTGAACTGCTCTCCAGTTTGATTGTTTTTGGAATGAGTTTAGAATACGATACAAACATTATTTGATGCCAATTTTGGGGGTCAAACTATAGTAGACATTAAATAGACTATGGTGTCACATAGATTGAAGAAAGTTCTGCATGTTTTTCGTGTACTTTGGTGTGAAATTGCGAATATAGTATTTTTGTTAGTAGGCCGTTTTTATGACAAGCATTTAGGATCTCCAACGAAGGATACACACAAACAATCCTACGATAAGATTATTTTTATGCCATCTTTATTTTGTAGTACCTACATTATAATATATTATCCTTCTAATATTTGAAATGTGAAACTTTGTGAGAATTATGTGTCCTTAATTCTTTATTGTACACCATAGCAACTTGTATATGTCACCGGAAAATTGCAAACGTCGTAAGATTGTATAATATCGCGTGAAATTGTAAACTACTGCTTCTTAATTAGACACGGATATATTGAATACTAATGATTGAAAATTTGGATGGGATTTATTATTTACAAAACGATTTTTTCATAATAATTCGAGAAATTATAGTGTAATAAAGATTTATCAAAATTTATCGGTGATATTTATAATTTCAGTGAAGAAAAGTTCATGTACAAAGGCGTAACTCAAAAATTTGTTTACTACCAGCAAACCTTTGAGTGATAGAGAGAGATCACAATAGAGGGTAGGATCCAGTGCACATTAAAATACTTTATAATACATAAATATAGCTACATACATACATATAAACACATAAATATAATTTATGATGATATGTCAAAACCGAAGGAAATGCTCTTTAACTTTCCTCTTGAACACATCAAGTGAAGGGCTATCGCGTAAAGAGTTCCAGAGACGCACAGTAGTTACAGAGAAGGAACCATCATCGCGGCTGGAAGTGTGAAGCGGAGTACGAAGGAGAAGACAAGCGGCAGTGCGACATGATTTACCCCTCGGGACGAGATACTCAAAGCGTTCACGAAGGTATTAAGGAGAATTAGGATTGTGAAGGATATTATAGAGTGGGGAAAGGATCTGGGTATCTCGTCGACTACGCCGAATTGGCAGCCAGTTCAATTTGGTCCGAAACTCCGACACGTGGTCGTATTTTCGGAGGCCGAAAATCGTTACTATTTCACGCGAAAACTGAAAAAAAAAACATTGATGGATTCAGATGATGATGTCGACTGATAGAAAACGCCTAAGGCGTTAAGTCCGCCTTTGTACAGTATGTTTTACTGGTGCACAAAGTTTTAAAAATAAATAACTAAGCCCACGCAGAGCCAGAGTCACGTAAATGAGTATTGTTTGCATCTTTGCTTATTTCAAGGAGTTAATTTTGCCTCTCTGTAATTAATTACGTCAAACATCCTTAAAAGTCAAAAATACTATACTTACCTAATTCCGATCTACATATAAGCATAGTTCGCCGCCAATCTAAGTTCAGAACAACACTTGACTGCCAGACGTCAGACGTGGCCGCTATCAGGCACTACGCGGCCCTCACATCAAAGGAGCGTCTGCGAGATAACACCATCTCGATGGCTACACGAATACATTCAAGTATTTTTAGCTACCGCCCGAGTGGTGCGGCTGTACTAGATGGTATTTTTATTGGTGCTGTTGAGGAGAATATTTGATTTACCTATGTTTGTTTGTTTATGGGTAATTTTGAGGTTAAAGTGGACCTGTGTAATTGGTTGGAGTAAATTGACTGGTTTCAGTGGTGTCCTGTCTTGATCTGGGAATAGGAACGTATTTGATAGGAAAGCAACATGTTCCCAAATTAGAGTTTTGAATTCTATTCAGAAAAACGGTTCCTTTGGAGCAGTACTCCTTTGGCAGTTGTAGTCAACGATTAATGCTAATTTTAGAAGCCTAAGTGAAATATAAGTCATTCAATGTGAAATAATGTATTTGGCTTAGGTCCACCAGCAAAAACCAGCAATGAACTCTGAGTTTCAAGATAACTCTGGTTTGGGCACGTGGGCCTTAGTGGCAAAATATCGAATCGGAGAATATTGCTCCAGGGAGGCGATACTGTAATGATGAATGATGAGCTCTAATGTGCTATACTTAAGTCGCTTATATCAAGTACATATTTAAAGTAAGTATTCAGATATATGTACATGATAACTTAGTTGTGGTGGAGCCAGTTCTACCACAAGTAATTAATCATATCTATACAAGATAACTGCGAGTATTGTTTTTAGAAATAAATATATAAGGATTAGAAANCGCACACAAATGTACAGAGGCGGACTTAATGCCATAGGCATTCTCTACCAGTCAACCTTTGGGTGGTGCAGAGAATGGTGGTAGGTGCAATATGGTGAATAAAAAGCGATTGATATTTAATCATATCTATACAAGATAACTGCGAGTATTGTTTTTAGAAATAAATATATAAGGATTAGAAGGAACAGAAAGTGAGAAAAATAAAACTGTTAAAGTGCAGAATGATGTTGCAATGCTTTTCTAAACTGAAAGGGCACACCTTTGCCATACTCATAAGGAAATATGACTTACACTGCCAATCTTTCAACGTACCACAAAATTGACTACACTTTAGAAATAACTACTCACACAAAAAAACAAATACCTGAAACACTCAACTGATATGAATAAAACAATAACTTGAACGTGAAAACATGGAACCAAACAAACAAATCAGAATCCACTTAGATTCCAAAAATATTCTTTAAGATTTAAGAGCACGCTATTATTTATTTNTGACTACACTTTAGAAATAACTACTCACACAAAAAAACAAATACCTGAAACACTCAACTGATATGAATAAAACAATAACTTGAACGTAAAAACATGGAACCAAACAAACAAATCAGAATCCACTTAGATTCCAAAAATATTCTTTAAGATTTAAGAGCACGCTATTATTTATTAAAAGCAATATTTCAATTTTAAAAGCTAAATGTGAGTCGACGAGTGATCTACTCAGAAAATTACGCGCGCCGATATATTTATAATTTATAAACTATAGCGTTTTTGGACTTGTTAGCTGCGCACGCGTCGGTCGGCCCGCCAATGGGAGCGCGCGGTGGAGTTTCAAAGCGAGGGGGGCGTGGTCTAAGGTATGCTGATCGGGTTTAAGATTGTATGATGCACTGTCATGATTTCTGGGAAGATGTTCTTGTCAAAATATTTAGGGTTCCGTGACATGGGAGCTACAGAGTAATAAGGCACTGAGTTAATATAATTTTGGAAATACTAAAATACTTTCAATGTGCAAACAGCTAAGAAGTGGAATTCTCTGCCGGGGTCTGTGTTCCCTGATAGCTACAACCTGGGCGTCTTTAAGTCAAGAGTGAATAGATTACTTCTAGGCAAGCCTGCTCCATCGTCGGCCACATCATCGCTTCCCATAAGGTGAGATTGTGGTCAAACGCCAGCCCCTTAATAATAAAAGTATTTTTATTATTTTTATTTGAGATGGGTTTGCCCTTGACTCTAGTCTAGGTCATAGATGACAAAAACAAAGTCGACGATGGAGCGAGTTTACCCAGAAGAAGCCATATTTTATTTTGGCATATAACTTGCCTGGTTGGGATTTACCAAAAACACTGGCGTTGATTAAATAATGAGGATTGTGGTTAAGTAGATAAAAGATAGATCAACCAATATAGGTATTAGTATTAAACCAGTCTTGTGGGATTTAGACATGCCGTCTTCCTACAGTTCATCCGAACCAATACTGCTTAAAACAAAATCGTTATAAGCTCAACTACTGAAATATCTAAATACACCTGTATTCTAACCAGATAGTGGTTAAAATTGAATTAACTTTTGGAACTGTTTGTTCTCTTATGATTTATCAGCTTTTATCCGCTACTTCGTACGCGCATATCCCGTTTTTCCCGTTCCCGTAGGAATTTCCCATTCCCTTTTAGCCTATAGCATTCCTCATGAAAGTGGCTATTATACACAAAAAGAATTTTCAAAAATCGGTTCAGTGGATCCAGAGATTACCCCCTACATACAAACTTTACCTCTTTGTAATATAAGTATAGATTAATAATATTTCCAAACAATTTGTTTTGTGTTTTCGTTTTCTGAAGTCAAAATTGGTTTCCATATTATAAATTGGTCTTGTCGGTCATTATGGTAGAAGGTGAAGGGTCTAAAAGTATGTTTCTGTTAGTCATTTATTTGGAGCACGAATACCTAAGTCTTTCAAGGATGTTGAAATCGTGAGTCATTTATGAGATCACGGATATAGTGATCAATTATATTTACATTGCAAATTGGTTTAAACAACACTTTTGAAATACATATATGTGGCCGGTGGAGAGCTAAACATTATTTAAGTAGAGAAGTCTACCTTGCTTTATAGTAAATACATACCTACCCAATACCCATCCCATGCAAATATACAAAAAAAAAGAAATGAAAAAATTTAAAATAGTTTATTGTGCAAATAAAAAATTACATTATATTTATACGTGTTTGGATCCTCCTTTTAAGCTAACAATGTCTGGGTATTAGAAGGAAAATATCGTAATATACGTCAGCAATTTAGTGGTCATCAACTTAGTTGGGATAGAAAAATTCAGCGCTTACCATTGACAAAGTTCTCATCGCGAGGTTGAATTTTTGTAGTGAGACAAACTTCTCTCATTATCAAAGCAGAAAGTGGAAGCCGCATGTTAGCAAAAAACATGCCACATCGTCGTGTACCTAGATGTAGAATAGGTCTTATAAAAAGCTAAAACAATCTACTTTAAAGCTACTGTTTATTTAATCTCACAACTTATCGATATAATGTGTACATCTTTGTTAAAACACGAACCTTACATGCCAGTAGCAAACAACTTGAAGGATCTGACCTTTGGGTGAAAAACCTTATCAGGATCCTTAACATTGCTAAGTCACGATAAAAAAGAACTGGTAATTACAACATTAACTTGTTTCACACAAAAAAGAAAAAGAAAGTAAGTAAACGTTTAAAAACTTTATCATCTGTCAAATCTGACGTTTTGGCGGCCATTGTTGAAGCATTACTGGCCAATAGCGGCGCTCGCTTTGAATTTAGAATGTTTTCTTTTTCGAATTCAACTGTCCATTGTTTTCGGTTTGTATCTTTTTACGATCTACTTTTAGTTCGAACGCTTGTACTCATGTCATCTCGTTTTATGAATTATGTTAGGTAGTTACCAATTTTCTTCAAATTCTTCATTTTCTACAAAGGCATTTGAATCTCATTGGTTGTAATTTTACTAACAAACCACAACAGAACTGACTGTAAATAAATACTTTGAGTTGGAGCTGTGAAGGTATGACCTTTACTGTTCCAACTAAGAACTACAATTATTTAAAAATAATTGTTTTACAGGATTTTTTAATTGTGAAAGAGTCGGTCAATCAGAGAGATGAAGCTTGTTACATGCACGGTCCAATACTTAGATATCTATAGAGAAGAACGTGCAAGAAACTCCATCGATAAGTTTATTTACAAAAATTATACTCAAATTAACAATATTATATATATATATTTTTATTTATGAAGCAGTAAACTAAATAAGAACTACATAGAATGTTTTACTACCCAAAACCGACCTCTCATATGGAAATCTACGATAATATTGCACTTTTATAGAGGACTTTCAAAGGCCATCATTTTTTTATTAGCCGCTCTTAAAGACGGTCTCTTTACGGCCACTTCCTACCTTCAAAAGAACAGACACATTATACCATTAAGCCAATTTCACCAAAATCACTACTATTACACCAAAAATTGGTCAATATTTTTACTAAAATAAAATCGGAAAAAACCTCTTTTCACTTTTGATGTTACAAAATTAGCCATCGTAACGAAAATAGGTCTAATTTTGAGTTGAAAAGTATTGTGAGGGCTAAAAGCTTTTTGTGCCATCTCACCCCACGGAGGAAATGCGGGGCAATTTTAAATCGTGGGTACAGTCGGGCTCAGCGTGTTGCCCTGTGGCATTCCAAAAGTTTTAGGGAACTTGTGTTGCTTTTTGAAAGATCTGGGGTATTGAAAACTGGCGTTTTGATGAAGTGACAGTTTTTTCTTGAAGATAAGGATGTTATTTTTAACACTGATAAGTTTTTATTTGGCTTCTGTATTCTTCTAGACATAGTCATATTCATATTCATTTAATGCGTTCCACAAGGTAAAATAAGACACTGTACGACGTACGTACATCAGAGATTTTTATGAAAGAAAATTATTTTTTTCTAATGTTTGTATGTGTGGGCAAAATTCTAAAAACTTAAATTATAGATTTTTTGTTACATAGACTCAGAAATAAGTCACTTCACTTATGTTTTTACTGGGCTGCAATGCTGTAAAGAAGCGTTATGTTTTTATAAAATGTCAAATACAACCAATAAGATAATATTGACGAGTTACACCCTAAACTACCCAAAATATGAGACAGCTTTAAAAAACCGTCTTCCAGAAACTTAAACCAATATTTTCGTCCGACTGTACATTCTTACCTACCCTTGCATGTCCTTGATGCGCCGACAATATTTTGACAGACGATTTTTGGGGTACTTAAAAGCTTTTTTTAAGGAACGCCGGCAAAAACATACACTTTACAATTTTGCATAAGACAACTTGCAAGATTTTTTACACTGATAGAGGAAATTGGCCCTTGACTGTTTAAATGGCCCTTAAATTAGGGCTCTTGGCATGATATGGAATATTTTAGTGGTTTTGAATCGTCATGTTTTGTACGCCTTTGTTTTTATGTGTCAATGAAATGTGTTGCGTTTCTAACGGATGAAAGGTTTCTTATAAGAATACCTGTGGCCAGCCCGAAGTTTGGAAATTGGGAGGTTTTTTTAGGATGTCTTTGAATAGCTAAAAGTATTTGGTCCAATAATCCTACTAATATTATAAATGCGAAAGTTTGTAAGTATGGATGTATGGATGGATGGATGGATGTTTGTTACTCAATCACGTCAGAACGGCTGAACGGATCTTCATGAAATTTGGCACAGATGTAGATTATAGTGTGGAATAACACATAGGATACTTTTTTCACGGGAGTATGTGCCCTTGGGATAAATTTCGACATTCACGCGGGCGGAGCCGCGGGCGGCAGCTAGTATGATATAAAAAAAGAGGTAGATATCGCACTAGCACCCGCAAATTGTTACAGACAAATGTTGTGATTTACAAAATAACTATCTCTTTTCCTATATCATACGTTCCGTAGGTATTATCTCTCGGAGTCGTACAGTAAGTACATTTGAAATAAAAACGCAACGATATCTGAAAGCCGCTCATTATGAACGTAGCGTATCTTTCCTTTATAAAATAATTTCTTAGGTCCATGTACTGTTTCTGTATGTCGTGTTATACAGAACTGGATCGTGGAGGTCAAATAAGCATTCGCACAATTCAAAATACTGGCATCAGCGGCACCTGGCGAGACTGGAAGCCGACTCCACCGTATTTTGGTATGAGCTAGACATTTGACAATGAAAAATAATACTTGCTACGATTGGCTATCGAACAGACGACCTTTCGCTTGCCACGACTTAACCTTTGGACTGTTACCACTCAATGGAAATCAAACTCTGAGAAAAGTTTCGATACTATCCTATGGGAACGTAGATTCAACAAAGATTACAGGAAAAAAAGCATATTTAATCGAGCTGTTTCACACAATAAGAAGTCTGAAAACATTTAAAACTTTATCAGCTGTCAAATCTGACGTTTCGGCAGCCATTGTGAAGCATTACTGGCCAATAGCGGCGCCCGCTTTGAATTTGGAATGTTTTCTTTTTTAAATCCAACTGTCCATTGTTTTCGGGCAGTATCTTTATAATAATCTATTTTTAATTGACCAGCTATTTTAGCAGGCTATATATATACTTTGATGATTGCAGCCATTTTGTTTACTATGTGACCCAGTTGGATGTTTTTAGGTAAATTAAGTTTATTGACTCTTTTCGCGGGGTCATGGCTATTCAATTCAACCTTATTCATAAAAATATGTTAATTTCAATTTAATTATTCTAACAGTATCATAATTTCCATAATTTTATATATATTTGGATTAAGGATTACCATGTAAAATGAATGATGTGAATGATAATTTTATTTTTTATTTCTATGTACCGTGCGTGTTTCATGTAAGTGCTAAATAAATATTATTCTTTCTTTCTTTCTTTATTTTTGCCTGCTGGATAATTTGTCAAAGGCACTAGCAGATGTCTAACCAACTAAGTATTCATGTTTATCTCTTGAGTAGGCTTTCGATTCTTATAGGTATTTCACTCCGGAATTGCCGTGGAAATTGCACGAACAATTTCAACTGATCCAGTACTCAGTGCAGATCATTGAGGATCGTGAGAACTCAATTACTAAGCATATTGTGCTACTACCCTCAGTTTAGAGTTGAAAGATGGGAAAGGTACTCAACTTTGCAATTTTACATCATGAGTATTTTGTAATATCTGCCGGTCGATTCTGTATAGATGTCGAAGTGAAGGCTTGGGTGAAGTGATCACTAGGTGAGCTGTCAATCCATATAATCAAGA
>NDFZ01000057.1:0-10013 GCA_002192655.3 Mamestra configurata | reverse complement strand
CACTATAGTAGGCGCCAGATAAATGTGGAATAAAGTATATTGACCTTTCCCTAATAACTGTTCATAGGTACCTGAACAATTAAATATGAATCGTTTTTCATTATTAGACAATGTTAAGGATCACGAGAGATGATGATTCGGGACAGCTTTGTGTCATTAATTTCGTTTTTCAAATTAAAAATGTCAATAATTGTAGGTGGGTCAATGACCGTTATTCCACGATTATCTGGCGCCTACTATAGTCCTACATAAACTCATCGCATAGACGCATACTATGGTTACCTTTTAGTCTTAATTTTAGTGAATTATATTAAACCATCGCATTTGTTAACTTAAATTCTATGATTCACATTATCTGTCGAAAGAGGCTGGATCCTGCGACACAGGGTATCCTAGTGCGGGATCCAGTGTCTCACCTTAATATTGTTACACTTTTTATGACCCAATAAACTATTATTATTATTAACTATTATTATTATTATTACCTAAATACAGGTAGGTATTTATAGCGATATTTTGGTATCGGTTATCCAAATTATATCGGTATTCAGTCCCTGATCGTAGGAATTATGCTGTGGCTTACCTTTGAGAAGTATGATGCGCTATGGAATATTCAAGGTTCGTTAGATTTTTAACTTGCATATTTTCTATTTTTGGTGCCCTCTAAAAAAACTAATAACCGTCAAATCACGATTACTAAGTGCCGATCTGGATAATCTAAATCGCGATAATATTTTCAAAAGCACACAAACATTATCATCATTACAAAAACAAATTGATAAACGTAGAAAAACAAGTTATTCAACGTAACGCGTGCACACGTCACGACACACCCGCGCGCTCGACCAATCACCGTGCGCCGTGCAAACACTCCTCCGCTATAAAGCGTGCGCGCACAATTTTATAACCACTACGTTTCTGGAGCTTCATCACGCATAGTACCTATTAAATGGGTGACAGATTAAAAACTATAGCATATTATAGGTGGCTGATATTTCTCTTCAGTTTCACGAATTTTAATCAAATTTAGTTCGCGATATTTGTTTTAATTTTTGAATTTAAAGTATTAATTTGTTTAATTGTTATTTAGTTTTATTTATTTCGAATTAAAAATGTTGCACTTCAACTCAATCCCTGAAGATTACGTGAGGAAGACCAACCAGTGAGTATTTTATTATTGTGTTCTTTTTTTTTTGTCTTTACTTCTAATCTTCTTTAATTATTTACTAACATTTAATATTAATCTTCTTAGTATTCTTGTAATTAACCCCTTTTAAAAGTTTTCCAATTTATTTGTTTTCTGTCACTTGAAATCTATTGCACTGACTCCTTTGTTCGCAATTTAATAATTTTGAATGATGAAGTCAAAATCCATCTTCTCATAATTTAATCAAAATTCGTTAATTTTTGAAAGGCCATTTATGAGTCAAAATTCATATATCTATCATACCAATAGAAAAATTACGTTCAATCAAATCAATTACGGTCGTCCCGCAAGACATCGGAAAAATTCCACGACTTTATGTGGCACGCTTATCGGAAATTATCCAGTTTATTTAAGTATATCAAAGAAAATTAAAATCCTCTTGGTTACCAATTAGCAACACTTACACAGAAATAACATGTTTAAAAAAACGAATTCTGTTCACGAGACTTCCAATAAGGATTCGTATTTCATCACAACATCATTGTTTCAAATTGACTCAAATAACCCAGCCAGCTGAGTACCTACCAACTGTTAATNAGGATTCGTATTTCATCACAACATCATTGTTTCAAATTGACTCAAATAACCCAGCCAGCTGAGTATGTACCTACCAACTGTTAAGTTTTTTTATATCGTCAATGAGTTCTTACAAAATCAATCAATTCTGCACACGTCACAAGACGTAGTAGGCCTGGCAGACAAATTAAACTTACGATTGGTATCCAGAATCTGCGTAGGCAACTAATTTGCACGTGTCGCAAACCTACGTTTTGGCCTTCCATAGCTTGGAGCTTGGTAGACATGGACATATCATGAAATCCTTCGCCATTTTCTTTAACCGCACGCTGAAATAATTAGGGCCCACTCTACCAATATTTTTGTTCTTATTCCAATTTATTTGAGGTCGACATAGCATGACTTCTTCTTGCATACACCTCTAACACCTCTACCTATTTTCCAAAATGCAAGATGGCAGAAAAGAATTTATTACACATTTTTTACTGTGGCGTCAGTATCAAACATTTTCCTTTGCAGTAAAATACGGTTGCACAATACATAAAACAAGTGTGGCTGATAAGCAATTTTTACACGTACATACAGTTACCCAGTTATAATAATGTCTCCGTTGCTCTCGGTAGTCGAGGAGAACACATTCTACTTTATTCGACATAAGAAAAAATGCTCCAAATGTCTTAAGTCGGACAGTTACACTTAAGGGCTTGGTCAGGATTGGACGATAAAAATCTGTGGTAGACACGCAAAAGGTTAATCGCCAGTTTCGCATAAAAAAATAAAATTCGTCCTAATGTTTGGAGCTAAACAGATTTTTAGTTGTGAAGTATGAAATGATAACATTTTTCCTGAATATTACAGGAAAAGGTGTCGGAGCATTACCTATTATGTTATTATTAAGTCAAAGGGGAAAATCCAAATTATGGTAAAAAAACCGATAAGTACATATCGCCTTAATTACGAAGATACCTGACCAAAGCACGACTTAGGAAACAATATTAATAGTAGATATTAGAAACTAGTATTTTACCTTTTTAGCCTTTCTAAGAAGACTGAGAAACAGATGGGCCCAAAACATGTTGATCAAGTTTCTAAAGATTCACCCATTTTTTGTAGGAGTATTCTCCTCTAGCTCTGCGTACTTCTACGGCCATGGTCTTTGGCGTACCTAATTAAGTTGGGCACGATTACTCGCTTTGATTAATCCATTTATCTTAACACCTAATTAAATTACGCCGTAAGAACAAAGTGCATCAAGATAATAAAATCTAACCTTAAACTGACCGACATATTGTGCCCGGGTCAAAGTTTCAAACGTTACCCTGAGGAGCAAATGGACGGTGAGCAAACGCAATAGATAACGATTTTATTGTTAATTATTTGATATCAAATGTTCCAACATACTCGTAGCTATTAATTTTGTAGGAGTCAAGGAGTCAGATAAAATCTTTAGTAACAAAACGTTTTTTTACCCGAAAAGGAATGATTATATGTGTGTATGTTTGATACTCCGTACACCCAAAACTATTGCTTAATGGCTTATTTGCTTTACTAAATGAAACTACATTTCAATAGATTTTTCCATAGCCAATACATTAATTGACGTCATATTATTACGGCACAGGAACTATAAAATGGAAGAACGGAGAATGGAGAACTATAAAAAACGCTTGACGTCAAATACGATTAATTTTGAAACTTTTCCGTATTTGGGTAACAAAGGAAATCTATAATGGCGACGTTGGCGCCAAAATATAATTGGAAATCTAATAGATTGACTATCCAAATAATGTTCTAAATTTCAGAGCAATCTAAAGTTTTGGGAATGTTTTTTTCTAATGTGACGTTTATTTTGTCCACAGGTATGCCCAAGTGGCACTGGCTTGCGGTCGCGCGGCTCACCAGACCGCTCTCCGCGGGGCCACCAGCCCCAACCCCCAACTCGCTGCATTGACTCCCAAGGTAAATCTATTTTTAGACTTATATCGATTCTGACGACCGCGGAAGACAAAGCGTTGGTGCCTTCTACAAGGAGGACTAACGACTTAGCTAGATGCGAGACGCAAAGGGCCAGTTGCTATTATGTCGACACTTGGGGCATGGCAGGACTATTCAGGGGGGTTCTCAAAACTCCGCCTCGAAAAGGATAGGTTTTCGTTGCTCATTCACACACAGATGGAATTAACTTTGTTGACTTATGCATAGGAGCTTGAGAACTAAAGAAGATTAATGGCTAGGTCTATTTTACTACATTCCACTTGTCTATTTTTTTAAAAATATCTTCATGTTTTATTGAAAGCCAGGCGTGTGCAAGTGCACCGCCCTCCCGGCGCCCACGCTTGGGGGAGGCCTATGTCCAGCAGTGAACGTCTTTTGGCTGAAATGATCTACTTGGCGAAGGGAAATATTATGTTCCGAAGTTGCGATCATTGATCAAATTTTATGAACAAAGACAAGGAAATCAAGCTAAAATGGTTTCTGGTCAATATTGTCTAAGTCGTGAAACTGTAAGAAGAAAATTGTACTAAACAGTCCTATTATTAGTCCTACTGTAGAGTTCCAAGGCTTTTGTTATACTTAGCGAAACTATATTCACTGTATGAGGTGCTAGCCGCGACGAAGCAGCCTTAAATATTTATAGGCGGAACCACAGCAAGCACGTCACCCTGTAAACTCTCAATTCTTTGTTCGAGTCGAAGACCTCTCTAATGGATCGATGCTAAAAATAATGATATTGCACCAACCACTAACTATTACAGAAAATCTTTAATAAAGATCTTTATTTCTTTTGTCCTACCACTTACTTCCAAAACTTAAAGATGTTTTTATAACATTAGAATATTTTTGGACATTCATTAAAAAGGCTCCTAAGTGACATGCTGTACATTCAGAGAACCTTGGGCCGCTACCAATCTTACTTCCCGGCCTATTTCTCCACGAAAACTTAGCTTAATAAAGTTCCTAATACCCAAAAACGAAATACAGAACCTATAAGAGGCCCTGGATGCTTCAAAGATCGAAAAGATAATATCCAAACGTTTAATTCCTATAGTTCCAAATACAAAAATAAACACAGGACCTAGGACAAACCGTTGAGAACAATATCCTGACGTTCCTCTCACTCCTCAGGTTCGTGCCTTCGTAGAGCGCAGCGCAGCTCTCTGTCAGCCAGAACATGTGCACGTCTGCGATGGTTCCGAGACTGAGGCAGCTGCCTTGCTGCATATCATGCAGCAACAGGGAACCTTGAAGCGTCTGCATAAGTATGACAACTGGTAAGTAAGCTGGAAATGCTTTTGAAGTTTTGTTTTCGAATTGATAGAAACTTTTTTTAGAAGAAACATGAGAACTAGATTCTGTAATCAACTGGCCATCCGAAAAGCCCAGACGAGCCAAAAATTCTGTTAAATTTTACATCAGAGTTTAGGGAAAAACCAAGAAATAAAACTACAGCTTTCTTAATACATTTTCAAAATAAACTAACAAACCATTCCTCCACCAGTTGGTTAGCCCGCACAGACCCAGCGGACGTGGCTCGCGTCGAGTCCCGCACCTTCATCTGCTCCGACAAGGAGAGGGATGTGGTGCCCATCGCGCGGGCGGGCCAGAAGTCCGCCCTGGGCAACTACATCGCCCCTAATGACTACGACAAGGCCATCACTGAGAGGTTCCCCGGATGTATGCGAGGTGAGTGCTGGCTCTAAAAGTTTATTGTTTCATTGATGCGATCTGTCCATTTTTAACATTCAAAATTTTTTGTGTTAATATAATTATGATTTAGTCGTGCTTGGTAAGCATCTGGTGCATCCCCATCAATCCGTTTTATGGTATGTCAGCTGTCATTGTATGAGGTCTTGTGGGGTTAGTCTTTTAAATCTCCTCCTGAATGTCTTGGCTTTAAAAAAAAAGAAAATTAAAACTTTTCGGTCGTTGTTTTTAATTTTAAATGTGGTATGAGGATGGGAAGAGCGCCTTATGTGAGGTAGGGTAGACCGGGGACAATTGAAACAATTTTACTTAAACCGTGTGCAGTAAAGTATCTGTAGTACCCACATCCCTCGGATTCATACCGTTGAAAGGGTCGTTATCTTGTTCCTAAATTAAGTATAATTTTTAACTCTATTTCGAATAGTTAACCTACAATCACCTATTAAAGAAGACCGGGCACAGTGGTTCTATTGACCCCATCTCAAGGACGGTTGAAACAGTATGTAGGGATAATTGAAACACTGAAAACATTTTAGGAACTACTGAAGGTTTTTAATCAGTCTTAACAATTTTAACTTACCACTAAATTATTTATTGAGATCGTGACAAGTCCGTCAACGTAACATTAATATTTTTAAAATTATAAATTCAAAAACATCTTCAACATAAACAACTCAAAATATCTCTTATTTATATATTTTTAGTGCTGTAATTTGTGCTATTGAATACTATTTCACATTATTGAAAGACTTAATATCCTGACATGCTATAATGGCACTTACATGGGGGAGAAAAAAAGGTCATCCAGTCTCATACAAAACAGCTTGTTTCAATCATAACAATGTTTCAATCATGACAATGTTTTAATCATAAAAATGTTTCAATCATAACAATCGTTTATGGACCCGTATAGGTTTGATTCTTCTTGTGAAAATTAATTTCAAAGATCAATTAACATAATATGTAATATTTGGCAAAACTTAAAATATTTTTTTGGGAATTTATACCCTAAAACTAGTCAAACGTAGCCTAGTATTAAAAAAAAAATATCCAATATGGACTAGGTAAAAAGTAAAAGAAATAAACACTTCTAAAAATACAAAATTAGGTACTTAATTTATGCAAAAAATTATATTAGTGAGTAGGGAGAATCAGTCTCATAGTTTTCAGACAAGGAACTAATGCCAATTTGTGGCTTAATTATAAAGGTACTTTTGTTTTACAAAGTAAAAATATTAACCAAAAAATCTAAAATATATTGAGAAAATCAACATTGAGTTACTCAATATTGAACTTTCGCAAAGATTTTTTAAATTCAAGAACAATTACACGCCTACTATTAGATTTAATAGTAGGTCGGTCAATTTTCTTTACCACTTGGAGCCGAGTAATTTCAGATATGTCATCGTTTACGGGCCACTTAAATTTGTAATGATCAATCTTTTTAGCGAATCTTACAATATATCCGTGTTCTGTTATTGATTTAATCTGCCCTACGTATCGGTGTACCAGATTTTTCATGGATAATATATTGACTATCGCCCAATCTTCTATTTGAAGATAAGGAGGCTCTTGATCATTTTCTGAAGCAGACGATTCATAACTTGATGAATCAAATTGAAGATCTTCTGTGACGTCATATTCATCATCAGACTCGGGAAATTGCGGAATTTCTGTGTCAGTATCATATTCATCTTCTGAGCTAGTTGTCTTTGGGGTTCTTTTTGATGATTTCTTTTTATTCTTGGTAGTTTTGTTTGTCTTCTTTTTCTTTTCTTCCATATTCATCTTTGTCTTTATCTTGCTTGCATTTCTTTTTCTGTCCCTTTCTTCGGTTTGTATTCTTATGTTTTCTTTCTCCGGAGTATCTGTGTAAATAGCAGATTTCCTTTTTGTTGCGTTTCTTGCAGTTTTCCTGGGTGGTGCTTTAGGAAATGGTCTGATGCATTCTGGCAAAAATTTACTTGTTGAAGGTTGGTTGTTGTAGTTGGTAACATCAAGAGGATCAAGTTCTACAGCAAAACTTGATTGTGAAGTCGTGGAATGGCTTGGTGAAGGAAAAGATGGTGCTGCTATTTCTGCGGCGGACTCTGGCTTTTGTGGCGTCGTCGGGCTGGTAAAGTCAGGCTGTATTTCCGACATAGGTATTACAGTGGAACTTGGCCGTGGAGTCACTGAGCGTATCGAAGAAGATGGAACAGTGGCGTCAAGTCCTGCGGCAGACTCTGGCTGTTGTGGCATCGTCGGGCTGGTACAGTCAGGCTGCATTTCCGACATAGGTATGACAGTGGAACTTGGCTGTTGAGTCGCTGAGCGTATTGGAGAAGATGGAACAGCGGCTTCAAGTTCTACGGCAGACTCTGGCTGTTGTAGTGTAAACGGGCTGGTAAGGACATGCTGGATTTCCGACATAAGTATGACAGAGGAACTTGGCTGTGGAGTCACTGAGCGTTTCGGAGAAGATGGAGGAACGACTTCAATTACTGCCCCAGAATTTGGTCGTGGAGCCCTCAAGCTTGTCTGTGTGAATTGTAGTCGAGGTTCATCTGCAGCGGAAGAAATTGGCTGTGAAATATCTAAATCTTGTATATTCGGGTTTGGTCTGTCCGTGACATATGAGGGTGCAAAATCCAAATCACTGAATATTTGCCTATTATATGGACAAATTCCAGAAACTCGAAACCCAGCTTGAATGTTACTTAGAGTCATAGCCCGGGGAAGTGCAGTGGCGACTATGCCTGGAATGTCATAAATGGTCATTGTTTTTCCAGGATTTGCCCTCATCCACCCGTCGCATGCCGTATTCACGGCTTTTTTGAAAGGTCCATATACGGAGCGGTCCAATGGCTGCAACTTATGGCTGCAGTGTGGAGGAAAAGAAAGCATGACTATGCCATTGTCACGGCAAAAGTCAATGCATTTGATTGACACGTGTGAAGCATGATTGTCCAGTAGCAATAAGACTTTGTGATCTAAAGAACAATTTGTGTGTCTTTGAAAATGTTGTAGAAATACAAGAAAATCTTCTTCTTGCATCCACCCAGATTTATTTGCGGTACCGACACTACCAACAGGACCATCTCTCAAAAAATGGTTTTGATAACGAACTCGTGGAAACGTGAACATTGGTGGAAGTACATTGCCAATCGCGTTAGCTGCTACAGTGACTGTTACCAGAGTTCCACGTTCGGCAGATGTCAGTGCACCCACTTGTCTAGTTCCTTTCTTAGCCACAATTCGATTCGGTTTCTGCACTGTTGTTATTCCCGTTTCATCTACATTGTATATATCCTTGTGTTCAAAATTGTCACGATCAAGAACCAATGCCAAATTATCAAAAAATTCATCCACATTATTTTTATTAAAACTCGTCGCTCGTGCCAAGCTTGTCGCTTGAGCACACCTGACAGACAATTCTGGATGGCGGTCCAAAAATCCACGGAACCACTCTACTCCGGCAATCTCATTTTCGTCCCATGTAGCAGGTCTTCGGAGTTCGTAGCGTACAGTCAAATCATATGCCAGTTTTCTCATATCCTTAGCGGTTAGCCCAAAGTAAATATCAGCTGACTTGATTGCATACGTGACCATCTCGTTTTCCTGAGCAGGTGTAAATATTTTTTTTGCCGAATTGTAACCCATTGTTATATCATCGACAGGAGTATTTTTAGGCGCGCTTTCTCTCTTTTTTTTATATCGTGCTAAGGAGACATGATCTAAATCGAACATTTCTGCAGCCTTCCTCAACGATTTACCAGTTGACAATTCCTCGTATGCTTGCTGATATGCAAAAATGTTCTTGGAACTTCTCTCTGTAACGTGTTTACGTTTTCTGGGCATCTCTAGAAAATATGAATGAAAAAAAAAATAGATTAAACTTAATGTCGCGGGCTCAATTTTAGGGTCGTCGGAGTTATTGGGTTTCCTATCAGATTTATATAATAGCGATTTTGTTTTGAGTTAAATGTGGTTGTAATGGTTATTTTTCATCGTATAGGTATCGTTTATTAAAAAAAAATCGTGCTTTTTATATTCTATTAATTATTTACACTCTAGAAAACACAACCTTCTTCTGTGCAGTCGGGTAAAAATGCGGAATATGCGGGGACGTTTGAAACGTTTCAAACGTCCACAGATAAGTTGTTTCAAACGTACCCTTGTCACATCTTTTGCTTCAATACTCAATATTTTCTTTATTATTAACTTTAACATTAATCAACAGTAATAAAAGCACTCTTAGATAGCTAAACAATACTCCAGAATAAGAAAAACTGTCAAACAACAATATTTAAATAGGTAAATAACAAAAATAAAAAAATCGTGAATACTTACTTTTTGGCGCGGAATTCGTCGAGGCGTCTTGTGCACAACTGCGTCGCTCGCTCGCTCGAGCCGAACTAAACACAAAACCGAACATGGCCGACGAAGCAACGAACGACGCGTCACACACGTAGGTATCATGGTTTTCGAGAAATTGAAGTTGTTGCAATCATGACCTGTTTTAATTGTCCCCGGTCTACCCTACTGACCGGACTTTTTACCACCTTCGCTTGATTTCCACGAGTTGTGATAAGAACGAAGCAGC
>NDFZ01000054.1:0-10105 GCA_002192655.3 Mamestra configurata | reverse complement strand
CTTTTGCATTTACGTATGCAAGTATTATAATATGGATATAATACACTCGCAGAAGTATATTACTGTGGATATAATGATGTATCATCCATACCATAAATCCGGATCGATTTATGCCTTAGACATAACAGTTTTGACATGCGTCAAAACAACCGTTGTTTCAGAAGATTTTCGACCAGTTCGGTTGTGTGTTCGAATATTGATTGATGCCATAGACATAACAGTTTTCAGTCTTATATTAAACAGTAAGGGCGTTTTTTCAAGACCTCCGAGTAGCCCCTAATCACCGAATAAATTCGAAAATGGAACATTATTTTTATGGAATTATATGCTAAGTAAATTAACGGGAACTTAATCGTTGGTGGTGGAACAACCATAAATTGATTGAATACACAAAATCTACTGATACAATGAAATTATTACGGAAGGGTTTTCGAAAATTGCGCCACTAAAGCCAGCTTATAGGCGAGAAAAGTTTGTATGAAAGATTGTTATTTTTGACATTACGAAAGTGAAAGTTACTTGCATTAAGTTAGTTGCATAGTTGGTTATTGAGAAGTCATACCCTAACACTCCCGAGAATTCGCATAGATAAATGCCATAGGGCACACAGTTTGTAGTTCTCATAAACCGAAAGTCTACCTATAGACAATCTTGACTCAGGTCTGCACAAAGCCTTATGTGACAGTTCGTCATGTTTGTTCTCCAAACAAAGTTAGTTCAAACAATCCTATACTGGTATTGTCTTCCTTTGTTATTTGTAAACTCAAAATAAACAATACGGAATATTACATATTTTTTCAAGTATACTGAAAAGGCTTGTTTACTTATTCTATACACGGGTACAGAACCCATTATATAGACATTAACGAGTGAACTCGTACACAATACATGGAGGGTCAATGGGAATAAAGATACGGGGTTTTGTATGGTATGGTCGATTTTGAAGTTAAAACAGATATATATACATACATACACAATCGCGAGTTGAAATTTTCAGAGGCAATGATACCAATTAATAAAGGCTAAACAGTTTTTTTTTAATTGGCCAATTTTTTTTAGTGACCCACTGCTGGGCAAAGGCTTCCCCAATATGCCTGTCACTCAGACAGAATCCAATATCGGAACTTATTTTTTTATTATAAATAGAGTTTTAGGTTGACTGAAACTCTATTTATAGTATGAAGCGGAGAGAAGAGGAGCAGAGCGGAGCTGTGTCAATGGAATTGCATAAAATATCCGCTCCGCTTCAGTGGACAGGGACTTGCGATCAAGTTTAAAAATACTGGAGAGTGGAGCGCGGCGACGGACCGGAAAAGCGGAGCGAGGAAGCGACAAAAAGCCGGCCGCCCGCTCAAATTACGCGTCGCATGAACTCGGACTAGCTCCGCATCCGCAACTCCGCTCCGCACTACCTCGCTCCGCATATGGACAGATACAGTCCGCAACAGTAACTCCGCTCCGCATTACTCCGACGCTCCGCTCCGCTGCCTCGCTCCGCGTCAATGGACAGGCAGCCTTAGCATGGATCTTATTCATAGGTTTTCCGTACAAATTTTCATTAACAATTATTTAAGTTTTTATATTTAAGACGTGTTTGTAGTGAAAACATAACCGATTAAACACCGNCTCCGCATATGGACAGATACAGTCCGCAACAGTAACTCCGCTCCGCATTACTCCGACGCTCCGCTCCGCTGCCTCGCTCCGCGTCAATGGACAGGCAGCCTTAGCATGGATCTTATTCATAGGTTTTCCGTACAAATTTTCATTAACAATTATTTAAGTTTTTATATTTAAGACGTGTTTGTAGTGAAAACATAACCGATTAAACACCGTTTTCTATAGTGAGATAACATAATTAATCCCACAAAATAACGCAACAAACAGATATTAATTTTTATTTTTAGGTAATACTGCAGGGCAAAGGTCTAAAAGGCAACAAATAAATCTTCCATTAATTGCTTATACCCTGTTATATGGCAAACATGAAGATTAATAACATGGAAAACGATTCAGGGAAACAGTCTGTCCCGCACAGCCGCGGCATAAAATTCACGGAACAATTTTCTATCTGGACATGTTTTACGATTGATACTATTATTTCGTCGGGTTCTCGTAAACTGAGTGCAGTTTATGACTGTACAGTTGGCATAAAACTATGCTAAGATGGAAATTTGTTTGAACGTCAAAACAATGCAGCAGTATATTTTTTAACAACTGAGTAAGTTTATTTTAAAAGTTCAATTTTTTTTTTCTTATTAATAACCTACTAACTGTTAACACTTCAAAACAAAACTCCTAGGTAAGCCTTAAAAATTGGCATAAAAATTATCCTCAAACTTCGTTTACGGCTGGTCTCAATAACGTATCTACCTTTAACCAACTGTTAAATTAGCTAGCCTTCGGTTACTCATAAAGAAGGTATTGACTTTAATCTATGGTTCAATTACAAGACTAATTTGTTTGGCTGTTGATATTCAAATGAACCAATCATAGCAGTCACATAAGATTTGACTGTGTGTAAATTTTTGGTTTGTTAAACTTACAGTAACTGAAAAGTAGGCTACCTATATGAGGGAGAGACAAGGCCTTCGCCCCCAACCGCCGCTACGGGAGAAGACGCGCCGGGCGTCGGGAGTCGCAGAGCGATCCCCGGCCACCGTAGGCGTGTTAGTGTTGGGTGGCTCGCTGTCCGATCACCACCAAGCCCGGGTCTATGGCGCGTCGTGTTCCACGCGCGCCTCTAAGAGATGTCTGCATAGGAGACGAGGCCCGCCAGGGTTGCGGAATTTGTTCGAAAGACGCAAAGGGCTTCAGAAGGAACATGGATGGGTTTAAGTCAGTAACTTTGTCGCGCTCTTTCGCTCCACCCAGAGCAGAAGAAGTCATTTGATGATTTGCCATCCTTAAAAAAAGAAAAAAAAAATGCTACCTTATACACTACTATATGATGAACTGTAGTTAATGAGTAAATAAATAAAAATATAACTACATATATCGTCAATTGCTTAAATTGACTCGACGAAGGAACTGAAATAGTTATATTTTTATTTATTTGCTAGGAGATAAACTAACAACATTTTTGCCGACAGTACACTTGTTTTTTATAGCACAGTGTAACGGGTAATGTATTAAGACGCGATACTAAGTATCTGCTCTGTTTTTATTATTGCAATAACAGTTATGTGCCAGAGATTTATTTGTACCGCGAGATTTGCTGTAAAAAGATTGTTTGCAGAGTTGTGATTTTTATTTTCTGCGATTCTAAATGTTGTTCTTGAAACGGTCTACTTAGTATTAGAACGGAACTTTATATAAATACATATAATATAGAAATACAGTTTACACAATCGGTGTCTAGAAAAAAATTGTAGATGTGTCACAAATGCACAGCAACTGTGATTGGTGTTTGAAAGTTATTACAGCAGTCACAGCAGCTAACACACTCTTGACAATTTTCATTTTGCCTTAATTTTCGTTTCAGAATGATTTTATAGCAGACCTTGGCAACCTGAGGACCTTGAGAACCAATTCTTCCAATTTAAAAGCATGGTTTGCATTCGCATCTCAGTTGCAATCTGTCAGAAATGTTTACAAATTGAGGTTTTTTAGGGTTCGGTACCCGAAGGGTAACCAACGGAACCCTATTACTAAGCCTCCGCTGTCTGTCCGTCTGTCTGTCTGTCTGTCAGCGGGCTGTATCTCAAGAACCGTAATAGGTAGACAGTTGAAATTTTCACAGAGTATGTATTTCCCGCCGCTAAAACAACAAATAACAAAAACTCAATTAATTTAAAAATAACAGGGTCCTCTCTTACGAGAAACTTTTTTGTCGTTTTATGCGACGGAACCCTTCGTGTGAATGTCAGACTCGCACTTGGCCAGTGTTTTTGACAGATTGCGATTCAGATGCGAATACGAACTATGCTTTAAAATAAGTAGAATTGGCTTCTGGCTATACGATTATTAAAAGCTCAATATATCAAATATTATTAAAATCTAACTGGAGAGTTCATCTGCATTAAAACAAGTAAGTGTTACCAACTTTCTAACAATCAAACAATTTATTGAGGTTGTTCTAAGTTAATTTTGCGGTTCCATTTTATGTTAACACAATGTTAGCAGTGTTTAACAATTATATTATCATTGTACAAATCTGATCGAATTGGCAATTTACTCATTCATTATTCAGATTAGTCATCTATTGATTTGAGTTATTTTTAGTAATAGATATTTAATATTAGGTCGTTTTCTAGGGAAGGCAACACACCAGTGAGAGTTGAATGCTATGGGGGAAACCTTGCCCAGTAGTGGGACATTTCAGGTTATGAACTAACCGTTCTCGTTTTGAAAGAGTCCCCCTCCGACTACAACCTGCCAATGCCATCTTGATTCTATTGCGAAAAAGGGACAGTGATATGCGTCTATTTGGGATCCATCTGCCTGCTGAACCAGAATCATCATCTGCCTAGCCTTTTCCCAACTATATTGAGGTCGGCTTCCAGTCAAACCAGATTCAGCTGAATTCCAGTATTTTACGTGGAGCTGGGTATGGGTATGGGTATATGGGTATGGGTTGTGGAGCCAGACCTCCACAACCCATTAACTAGGTAACACGGTGGTTCTTGTCTAGACTGGAGTCAGATTTACTGGCTTCTGACAATCCGTAACGACTGTCAAAGATCTACAAATGGCAGCCGGGACCAACGGCTTAACGTGCTTTCCGAGGCACGGAGGAAATTCGGTATGATAAGATATAGACCCATCCACAGACTAACCTTGGCAAGCATTGCTTAACCTTGATCGATCCGTGCGGCTGATATTCTTTAGCCACGAGCTCCTCGCCTGCCGAACCAGAGGAGCAACGATAGAAAACTACTAATTGAACATTTTCACAAAAGTGGGACAAGCTATTATTTTCCTCTGATAAAAATTATCTTCATAAGACATTCTTTTAATGGGTTTATAGGAATCCATTAGACTACCATCCAAACTCAGAAGCATTACTCAACACAGCAATACAATTTTAGCAACAATGGCTTCCAGCTTCGTTCAAAACGTTTGCATACCGTAGTTCCTACTCACATCTGCTTAATATACGAGTTTCGTCTGCAGTCAAAAGCGAGACGGAACTGGGTTCAGTACAAAGAGCTTTTGTTGATTAGGAAACTAACCAGTCCGCCGAGATTAGTTTTGATGTCTGAAGTATACTTAATGAGGCTAATGCTGGCTTGTAATATGGATTAGTATGAAGCAATGTTAATTTTGTGTTTAGAAAGTAGTGTAGTTATTGATAAGGAATTTAAAAGTAGGTACACTAACAATGTATATGTAGAGTTTGCATGTTTGAATTTCAGTTAATCACGGAAATGTCGATTGAAATAATGATTTAGGTAGATGTTTCTATGACTTACTGATTGACTGAATGGCGAGTGATGGATGACTCACAATAAACTACTGATTTAAAAAAATACTGAATTTTGATTGCTTCCAAAACAAAGTATATGATCAACTTTCACATTGTTATCGAATAGCCTATGAAAATATAAATGTTTTAAATAGAATACGTATAAACAGCAATTTCAGGACTGGTCCTATAGTAAAATTACTACTTGAACATTTTAAAATTATTAATATAAATTATATTATATACAATAAACACGCCTTGTATAAGAATTGCAAAACGTAAAGAATAGCTCTAACTGGGAAATAATAATGGTTTGCAGTAACGAAACAACTATGTGAATGTTATTGTTATTTTCTTTAATAAAGATAAAATGAATGGAAGTTTGATAAATACGTTGTTTTTTATCCCACTTCAGTTAATTATAATTATGTAGCAACTCTTGTAGGTATCATAAAACAGTATAAAATATAATTATAGTAAACTTAGTAGTGTGACACTCGTTTAAAGTCCTTATAGCATTAGAGAGTTAGGGTGTTACCACACCAATCGATCGGTCGTCGATCAATGGTAGAATGGATTAGTCGACGTCGATCGATAGTTTTGACTACACCAATTGATCGATCGTCGATCGATGGGAGAATGAATTACGCGACGTAGATCGATAGTTTCTACTTCTTCCTTCCTTCTTCCAAAGCTACCACACCAATCGATCAAAGTCAATCGATATTGATCGATGGTATCGATCAACGATCGATCGATTGGTGTAGTAACACTGTAATAAAATTGACTTGTGACAAGCGAAACTTGTGAACTGATTCAAGATAATAATATAAACAGTTATTGCTATCGAAGGCTGATTCCATGTTGCCTTTAATTAACTAGCTTTAGCCTTTACGCCTTCGTCCATTTAATCGCCTATAGAATTTACTTACTCTGATTTATTCTCCGATCAGTGATTCTAAACACAAAATAAATAAACAATTTCATCTCTTCGTAGTAGGTCGTTTAGACTAAGTTATATAAGTATAAGTTTATGTATTTATTAAGCTTCTACCTGAATTAATGTTTAGTAGAAAAGTAACTCGGCACATGGAAACTAACATGATTGAAAAAACAAGACGTCATCGTCATGAAGACTCAACTTCAAAGCGGAACAGTTTATTGTAACTTTCGTTTTTTTTTTTTGTATTACAACTGGATTTTGAAAGAGTTGGTTAAGAAGTTTAATATGCTAAGGGCTTTAGTCGCAAATACATCGAAAAGTTTAGTTATCATTATGATAGTTCATGTCAAATTAATAGTTGCTTTGCGTGACTGTCCTCGGCACAGTTTTCAACGTTCGAGCTTCTAAACTAACATTTTTGATACAATGATGACGGAGTGGTTTATTGATTAAAGTATTAAGTCTATTCACTATTTAACCAACTGCTACATATTTTATGTTACTAACAGTTGATAAGATAGAATAGATGACAGTTGAAATTGACAGCTTTTTTTATTTGAATAAAATGGAACATAAATCGTTTGGGAAAATTTGAGGAACCAAAAAAATTTTTTTTAAGCTATGGACTTAAAAAAAAATTTTTTGTTTCCTCAAATTTTCCTCACATGTAAAGCGTCATACTTTTAATTTCATAACATGTAACCACTTGAAATAATGCTTCCTATTTGTACATTTAAAATTAATTAATTAACCGTATTGGAAAAACTTGTACCTACCTTAACTGTCAATAAATATTTCATTTGACTAATAAGCCTATTCAATCGTAACTAATTTTATAAATGCGATAGTTGACTTTTTCATACATAAATCGCTGATCATTTTGATGAAACTGTAGTCGCTTACAAGCTATTTTTTGTGAAGCAAAAGCAAAGGAAAAACTTAGTAACATACGAAAATACAAAATGTAACATAACAGTTACTTCTTACAATAATGTTTCTTTCAATAATACAAAACTGCTTTACTCTCGAATCGGTAAAAATGTTTGAAAGACACAATAATATATTAAAATGTCGTCTGCAATATCTGTTTCTGACGTTTGAATACGTATATTTTTGTTGCAAACATATTATGCTTTAAGATATTTTGAGTTGTCACTCACGTATTAAAAAAAAGTTAATAAGAACTTTCAAAATAAAAATAAAAGATTTGACGTAGCAATTACAGATCTTTTAGATTTAAATTTTCAATTTAAATGGTTAACCTGAATCAAATTCAACTAAAATTGCTTTACCAAATGTAAAACGATATTTATTTAAAATAACATAGGTTACTTATTGAAAAACAAAACGTGATAATGACACAATTTGATTCCAGTTCAGCTACTTACTACAGTGATTCTACTCAAATACTGTCATGGAATTAGTGAGGATTAAATTATAATAGCACCCATATTACATACACGCCCATTCATTAACCTTCTCTTGTATACTGATTGATCAAACATTGTACTAGTATAATTATTAGCTATTGTATCTACTATTTTACTCCTGAATAGGAGTGATGATAACTAGCAAAATTCTAGAGAAAACAATGTTTTGGTAATAAATAAACCTAGGTATTCTGACACAGTCATGTCTCGAATCATCATCACGTCACTAGATCTAAAAGTTTTCTTAAAATATTTTAATAATATTTCCGCTGGAAGAGTAATAATGCACCCAAACGGCACTATGCAAGAATCTAATCCAAATACAAAACTGTGCTGACAGTCACGAGGCTAAGAAATAAAAGCGGCATGGGTCTTTGGATGGATGACCATTGATTAAAACTCCGCTATACCTCAGAGCGCAAGTTGTCCTGGCTGTCATTTGAAGATCATTGACAGTGGTTTCGGTAGCCAGAAGCAATTAAATATGACACCAATCTTGCCAAGGGGTATCGTGTTACCCAGTTACTGGGTCGTAAAAGCCAGATAGGTAGTGGCTCGATGTAAAATAAGTACTGGTACTTAGCTGCGTCCGGTTGAACTGGAACCTAATTGAAATACAATAAAAATGGAAGTATATTTTATGGAGATGAATTTTGCGCCGATCCCAAATACATTGGGAATAGGGAAGAATAACAAAGTTGAAAGTATATTTTAAAAAGTACCGCATCTTTAAAAGATTGTTAGTTTACTCAATCACGAATAGAAAATAGAATAGACTTACTTGCCCTTATATCTAGTTGCATAAATTAGTTCTCCTAGAATGCAACTGTTGCGATAATAGCAACTCCATAATAATGATACCATGCACAGTTTCATTGTATAGCGTACGTGATTCCACAGCGACTATAAGGTTCAGCTGCAGTGTGGCAGTGGTTTTGTTAAACTAAGCGGATTTACTCGTAGAAGGTCTAGTGGGAGCAAATGTGGAGGTATATTCGTTTCTCTGGGGAATTAAAGACAAACACAAACTTAAGTTGTATATAGAATTAGTTCCATTAACAATATTTATCCTAAATCCCATCTATATTTGTACCGAAACCATCAAAATCAGTTCAGAGATTAAGGCGTAACAAACGAACACACTTTCGCGTTTATAATATTAGTAAGGATTATCTTGAGGATGAACTCATACGGGGTATAGACAACTTTATGACAGTTATTTGTACAAATATTTTAGCAAATTGATGTTTCAGGCGCGCGTTGGATACTGTGATTGTCTGAATGAATTGTCAACAGCTAATCACATCAGTTGTTTATTTTTTTAAATATTATTTTTAACATATTAATTATTTACTTTTTTATTTTAAAATTATAATTTGTTACATGTCGATAATATCTTGCCAGAAACCAGGGTCTAATGTCCCAAGCCCGGTATTGTTAATATCGTTGGCGATGAAAGTAAGCATTGAGCCTATACCTTTTTTTTTAAGGATGGGAAATCATCAAATGACTTCTTCCGCTCTGGGTGGAGCGGAAGGCTCTTACTGACTAAAACCTATCCGTGTTCCTTCTAAAGCCATTTGCGTTCCAGGGCCGCGGTGACTCTTTCGAACAAATTCCGCAACCCTGGCAGGATTGAGCCTATACCTAACTATTACTAACAGATCTAATTAATATTAGATCATTAACCCATATAAATTTAGAAAATAAAATATGGATACTACTTATATATCTTATAAGGACACATAAAAGCCAGACTTAATAATCTTCCCTCGACTACTAATTTGTTCCAATATCATCTGCAGTTCGATGCACGAACATTATGTGATTACATTCCGTCCGTGTATTGGATCCCACTTTGTGGCGAAGGCAAGGCGGTGGAGTGGTTTTGTTCCGGGCTAAGCGGATTAACCGCTCGATGACCCTCTAGCTATTGTGGAACTTTGTAGAAAGTCTATTTCCATAAAAGTATGGAAATAGACTTTCTACAAAGACAGCTAAAAGTAGCTGGAATTAGATGAAGCCATAGTTCTCTGGGATAGATATGAATTGGATGATTTTATTTTGTACTACGATGCTGGATTTGAGAGCAGCTTGGTGACATTAAGTTTTTCTCAAGAACGCAATATTGATCATGGGTTTTCAGAAACATCCTTAAGAGAACACATACTTCTCTAGTATGTGTTCTTTGAGTAAGCCATGAGCAAATTGAGTTACAGAATGTGACATGGCTAGTTAGTAGATAACTGAAATAAGAGCAAAAGTACAGACGCTTGCACATCAAACTATAACAATCTGTAAAATGTATTTAATAGATTTTTAACT
>NDFZ01000052.1:0-10093 GCA_002192655.3 Mamestra configurata | reverse complement strand
ACATTAGAGACTTTTTGTCGTTTTTTGATAAACGTTCAAGTATTTATTGAATTCCGGAGGGTCGTTTTTGTAACACTCTAATCTCAAATATTTATTGCAATTCATAATGTGTACGATTACAAGCACGGGCTGTGAATATAATTAAAGAAAACAATAATTGTGAACTCTGACATTTCTTCTTAGTAAGTACATTTATTTTTCACAAATAAGGTCTTACTATTTTTATTAGGACGTACGTAAGTGGATACAACACCAGCAAAAGCTAACCTCGTATTGTATGGAAAATCCAGATTATTTTAGACCAGCTCAAGGTAAAAGTGTTACCGCGGACTTGCGGCCTAATAAAAGTGACTTATATCTACGTAAAGTCAAATTTTTTTAACACTGTCTTATGCGACTTTTAATCGAAGAACTATATCAAAAAGACATACTTTTTACAAAAAAAAATCTCGTGCTTGTAAAAGTAAGTTAAAATTAGTAATTTATAAATTACTTAGACGTAATTTCATTGACAGCACGGTTGGCGCAGTGGTTGAGCGATTGACTGCTGCGCTGCGTGTCGCGGGTTCGATTCCTGCACGGAACAATTATTTGTATGGCCTACAGATAGTTGTTCCGGGTCTGGCTGTTTGTGTATGTGACTTTCTATGTTTGTAAACGCACCCACGATACAGGAAAAAATCCTAGAGCGGGGCAACGTTTTTTATTAAAATAAAAAATAAAAATAAAATTTCCAGGTGATAACTCCTCTGGTATCAATATTGCTTTACTTCTGGATGATAAAGATATTGGCCCTGCAACTTGCACTCAGCCTGCAATTTGAGGCTTTTTATGAAGCTGTAGAACTTGCTCAAGATTCTTGTTTGAACATTTTAGCATCAAGCTGTACTGGTAAGCGCTCATCACCTTTCTGCCCTTGCTCCATGTTACTTAGTTGTCGGTGCAGTATGTTTCCATCATCCATTATTCACTCTTCTTTCTCATATCTTTCACCTCACATAATCCATCTAGCTTTTGTTTGGTCTCTCCCTGTTTATTCATTTACTGTATTCATAACTTTTCAGTCACATCCGTTTCGTTCAAAATTTTCAATAGAGCTTAAATTGGTAAACGCTGTTGAAACTTTATATACACCAACCTCTGGATAGTTACATGCATACGTTATTCCAAAGTTGCCTTTTATTTATACGCTCTCTTTTGTTATTGATAGGCAAAGTCAAAGTCAAAGTCAAAGTCAAAAGTCAAAAACGTTTATTTCAATTAGGCCATTAAACGGCACTTTTGAACGTCATCGTTTACAGTTCAGTAAAAATAATAATATTACATTAATAAAGTGACTCTACTGTCCATTCGGAAAAGTAGATTCTTATGGAGAAGAACGGACAAAAAACTCCATAGTTACTCTTTTCAAATAATGATTTTACAAAATTTGGTATACAAAAATTAATTTAATATTATGTGAGGACGATTCACCCAGAGTATGCTACTTATAAGAAAAAAGTATCACCAGCAGAGGTAAACTTATTCATTTTCTAAAGAAATTTAGGTAAATGGTACTCACATATTTACAAACATTGGAACCATTAATTAAACAGTGTGTGAGTCAACAGAAAAATAGAAACACAAAAAAAAGAAACAGTATATCTATAAAGTTAANAAAGTCAAAACGTTTATTTCAATTAGGCCATTAAACGGCACTTTTGAACGTCATCGTTTACAGTTCAGTAAAAATAATAGAATTACATTAATAAAGTGACTCTACTGTCCATTCGGAAAGGTAGATTCTTATGGAGAAGAACGGACAAAAAACTCCATAGTTACTCTTTTCAAATAATGATTTTACAAAATTTGGTATACAAAAATTAATTTAATATTATGTGAGGACGATTCACCCAGAGTATGCTACTTATAAGAAAAAAGTATCACCAGCAGAGGTAAACTTATTCATTTTCTAAAGAAATTTAGGTAAATGGTACTCACATATTTACAAACATTGGAACCATTAATTAAACAGTGTGTGAGTCAACAGAAAAATAGAAACACAAAAAAAAGAAACAGTATATCTATAAAGTTAATGCATAAATCAACCAGTTTGATTTTGTCTACACCCTTGATTGTCCTATGGAGCAGGACCAGCATGTTTCCAAGCATTCTTATCCTATATGTAGTCTTCTAATTTGTAATAGTATTTTTTTTTCAGTATAGTTTCGGTATAGTATTTTTTTTTCACAGTGGGGTCCGAAGTAAATGAAAAGTTATGATTTGAGAAAAAAAAAATCGTAAAACTTAATATTATCTTCAACACACCCAATAAACAACCATAAATAGCATGTCTAACGCAAGGACTCATCAGTACCAATCTAGTGAAAATTATAAAAAAGATACAGGATGTAGATTTTTTCAAATTTTGATAAGAATTAGTTAAAAAAAGTCAATTTTCTCATAAAAACTCAAAATAAATTATACTGTGCAGGGGTTGACCTTAAGGACCTCCCGTAGAACAACTTTTTGCAGCTGATGACCCCACCTAACCCCTAGTTGCGCTTGATCCACGACTTTTGGGCCACCCTGTATATCAGTCGTTATTTTCGCTCAACGTCACTTGTCACTCAGATGTTGGCTTTGTGTTGGTACTTTTTACATCCTATAACACCAAAACTTTCTTATTTCTTTGGTTAACAGATGATCAAAAGAAGTTGTCCAAGAATATCCAGCGGGTACACCGAGCGTCATTTAGCAAGATGACAGCATGTGGCCTGTTCTATGTAGACATCTGTCAGCCCTTACGATTGATGGCCCTTCTCACTAACTATACTGTTGTGCTACTTCATTATAACCCGCTGGGCAAATATGATTTGAATTTGAACGTCATTTTGACCGCGCGATCTGCACCTAGCAGCGGACGCCGACGGGCGCCGCTCGTGAGCAATAATGACGTACTTTATATATAATTATGGTTAAAGATATTTATATCACAACAGAATTACAAATTTACCTATATAGAAAACATAAATTGGTTTAGAAACAATGTTATCATCCAGTAAGAGTAGATAAAACAAAAACAAATTTTATATGTGTCTTAAAACTGACATTACAATTATACTTCGATTTAACATTCATCGTTTTAGCATAACAAGTGCAAAATAAACAAATCAGAAGAAGGTAGGTTACACAAAAAACAGTACAATAGTTTTGAGCGATGAGGGTAGGGATGTAAGTAAAATATTTGAAATTTAATTTATTATTGATCTTATCATGTACAATCATAAATTTAATTATGCATCCTTTGACATTTAATCGTAGTCGCTAATTTAAGCATCTATTTTAATAGTGTTATTATATTAACTACCTAATTCTAGGTAATATGGGGGTAGTAGGTAGGCTGGATATGATGAGCCCGTTGCGTCTGTCGCCGGGCACCATGTTGTTCACTTTCATATTTTGTTTCTACGATAGTAATTGAAACTTAAACTTTTACTTTCGGTTTTTCTTATACGTCTTAGTCTAAGGTGACGGCTAATTGCCGTGCCGTTCTGCGATCAATGTGTCTACGTCAAAAATCTGTCGCCACGTCAACCGGGCACCGGTGGCTGGCTTGCCATTGGTCGATTGATGCGCCATGTTGGTGATTTCATTTTTAAAGTGTTTGTGCGTATCAAGTGCTTTGTGCGTATATTAGTGCGAAACTAAAATTGATACATGCGTCGCGAGTCATCATATAAATGAAGAGACAATAAATTATGATAAACACTACGAATTACAATAAAGAACTCTAAGTTAAATTAGCAGTTTTGTTCACGTATGTTCACGTTCATTGTTATGAAGTGATAGCATATCGATGTATCATCTTACGCGCTGTGTTTCCTACTACGGTAACTCACAGTGTAGAAGTTTGGTATGTATTTCGATATCACTATGTTTTAATAATTATAAATTACTTTTGCATAAGGGAATGGAACATGAATTATTACATTGTTTAAATGACCTTATACTAATAAGGTTATATTTAATGAAAAAAAGGGAAATCTCGGTTTGGGTATGTTAGGGTAATGTTATTAAAAATAAATTATGTGAGGTTGAGACAATTTTTGGAGAAAGTAAACCTATTATTTTAATTAATTAAGTTATTATTTACAAAACAAGTTATCGTTTTTTCCTAACTTTTATTTAATCACATTACTTTTAAAAAAACACTATGACTAACATAACTTCAACATTTAATTAAGAATTTTGTTTGCTGTGTTAACCTTTGTCCGTGTGTATTACTGCGGGATGCCAACTGAAAACCAGCACTGGGTATCTGACGCCCAGCAAATGCTGAGATGGTAACCCTTTCGGTATGGGCACGCACAGCGCAATGCTGGACCTACTATTATTTTGTCTTTGTTGCTGTACGTTTGTGTTGTGCCTGTGCCGAAAAAATGTTTTCTATTCTATTATATTTTCTGGTAAAGAGGATTGAGCTACCATCGCTTAGCTACAACTACTTCGTATTTTTTTTCAACTGGAAAACGTCGAAAACTTAACTTAGACCTTTCTAAGCATCGCCGTAACGACCTGCTTTGCACTTCGTTTTTGCCCTTTTCGCGACCTCTGCTTGTTTTTATTTAATTACACAAGCCATTATTTTTATTTTCAATATTTATTCTTTTTCTTACACGTACATCAATTACCTCTAGTAATTACGCTTTTCATCGACGTATTTTTATAGAAATGTAAATGAGCATTTCCATAATAAAATGCTCCTGCCAATCGTACTAATTGCTTATCGACACAACACTAGCTTATACAATACCATTAATTCTGCTTACTGTAATAGACATGTTATCAAACCTAAAAAATAATATTGAAACTACCACCATCAGAATAAAAATTAAACCAAAAAAATGTAAATGGCCAAATACAAGATAACAAAGTTATTGAAAAATACCTGCAATCGATATTAAGGCCATTAAACATGATGCAAGCATTATTTTTCTGTGCTAAATATAAGATTGAAAAAGATTTAATTATTCAGAATTGTTGGAAAGACGATGTTATTTCAGCCTTTGGTACTGTCATTTACATTTTTGGAAGTTTCTATTTTTTGTTCTCTTCCTCATTCCATATCATCGGGGAAAAAGGTTGCAACTTCGTCTACTATGGCAGTGTGAATGACGTTGTTGTCTTTGTGACTGGAAGCGTACTAAACTACTTCACCAATTTGATGCAAAAGACTAACAACGTCTTATTAATCTCGGGTCTCCAAAATGTGCATAGAATTCTGAAATTGAACGGGAAGGTCTTTAAACGTTTCATTACCTACGGCTGGGTTTACATCGTTGCTTTAAATGGTTTTCATGTCTGTTGGATCTTCTACTACTGCGCCATCTTTACTAATATAGGTTTCGTCGATATGTTTACTAGTATTTTCAAATTTGCTTTGACATTAATGTGTTATATGCTGCTGTGATTATGAAACTGGTGTGGAAAACTGTCAGGTTATGGATAGAAAATGCGGAAGACTCAAAATGTATCGGAGACGAAAGTTATTGGAACAACTCTTTTAAAGCTTACATGGAAGTATTAAAATCCTATCAACTAGTAGAGAGGACTCTAAAGAATCTGGTAAGCTCATGTCATCATTGTTAAGGTGCTTATTTATTTAAAAGTTTCGTGCAATTTATATTCTTATCTTCTTATTTTCAGATACTGTTTTATAATCTGTACATTTTCTCTAACTCTCTCATGGATGTAGCAATCCACATACATGCAAGAAAAATAACAATAGATAGTAAAGAAAATGTAAGTGAATACATTCTGGGTGTTATGTGAGTTTATATTCAACTGCTTAATGAGTATTTGATATCAATTAATACCCTTTTTTTCTATTCTAGTTTGTTGTACAGGTCCTTATTTCTCAACTATGGCTGCTAAAAAGCATAGTTTTACTAATAGTTTTGAGCATGGAGTGTGAAAAATTTTATTCAGCGATGAGAGAAGCTCAGTGGACATGTTCGAAACTGGTGTCATCAAGAAATGTATCAGGTAGGTATTGTAGGTATTGAAGTTTTATAGATTTTTTGGAGATCATTTTAAAATCACAAAAAAAAATGATTTAATAAGTAAAAAACCAGATTAACGCTGTTTTCGTAAAATGTTGGGTAATAATGAAAGTGAAAAGAAAAATAGTTTTTGGTTGTTTCCTAGTGGGGTGTGTAATGTATGGTACATACTTCCACTGAAATAGGAGTATTCTCCGACCAGACGGTTGTTGCGTCTGGTGGGTAACTGCCCCATTGTTGATATTCGGACTGTTGCATATGTTCAAATCGCACGGAGAACTTTGATTGATGCCGCTGCAGTATAATAACAGATAGTATAATAACACTTGAAATAACGTTCACATGATATAATTTTCATACGCTATAAAAACACATAACCTGATTTCAAGCGATCTAATATTATATCATTTAACCTTCATTTGCACTAATAACATTTAGTATAACAAGAGCATTATACAAATTTAAAATTGTATGAAATGAATTCATACAATTTTAAATTTGTATAATGCTCTTGTTATAACGTTCATTTGACCTAATTTACTAATAAATAATGAAAATAACTGTACTAAGTAATTTATTATTATTTCAAATGTAATACACATTTGAAATAATATACTTACGTATGCATGTACATCACTTACAGAAATTAAAAAATATTATAAACTTTATTTTGTACAATTTAATCGGTATTTTATTTTTACCTTTACAGAAACACGAAAAAGAGTCTGCAAGAACATTCTACGTCTGCATAGAGCTACCTTCAAGAAAATGGATGTGTTTGGTCTGTTCACTATAGATGCCACACAACCTTTGCATTTCTTCTCCCTCATCACTACTTATACGGTTGTTTTGTTACAGTTTTCCTTGTCATGAATTAGATAAATAGTTTTAGAAGTAAAGTGTTTCTGTCTCTTACCTTTGTTTCGAACGATATCCTTTGAGGACCTGTCCTTTGAGGACAAACTGAGGGCTACATTGAAAGAACTAGAATCTAGCAAGGACCAGTGCAATAAGCTGCTGCAAGAAAGGGAAGATAGTGAGGTGGAAATAGAGTATATTAATCTTAAGAACACTGAGCTTAAAAACCAGCTGGCTGAACTACATGTACAGCATATGGACATACTTGACCAGCATCAACACCTCCGTCAGCTTGTGTCTAATTTCCAACATTGTAGTGACACCCATGAACTGGCATTGAGGCGCATTTCTGAGTTGGAACTGGAATTAAGCAGGGCTCACAACACCTTGACCCACTTGGAATCTGTTAAAGCCAGTGAACAGTCTACAAGGACCTGCAGCCTATATGATGAGTTAGTTGGTAGCGGGTCGGGACCCATATGTGTTGAGCCAATGGTAACAATAGATTTAACTAACGATACCATTACTAAATCCAAATTGTCCACTAGTCACAATAAGTTAAAAAAATACATTAAAATTAATCGATTTATTAGAAAACTTCAAAAGTCATTAAAACATCAAAAATTAAACAAGTTAAATACAAAACTTAGACTAAACAAACTTAGTTTAAAGCAAGAGTTACAAGATTGTTATAGTGAATTAGAATTATGGAAAACAATGCATGACAATGACACTCAGCGTCTTCAGGAGGAACTGTTTATAAGGGAAAATGTACTAAAGGATATCTTTAGTAAATATGAGGCTTCTCAACAAGACCTGAGTAAGCGCATGCAGGAGGCCAATGAGTTGGTGGACCTGGTAACGTACAATGCAGAGAGGTATGAGTCCCTGACTAATAACCTTTCTTGCAGCTGTGCTTGCTCCCAGTCACCACAGCCTCAGCCCATAACACCCACACCCCCGCTGGCTCATCCAGTTGGTAGCTGTCATGATAATGTCAACATTAATACTACTTATGTGTTTTCAGACCAATTTGGTCAGGGTTTTGGTAGTGTATTTAACCAGTGTTCAACACATTATGTAATAAATAATTGTTCACCCGGCGCCAGTTTTAGACAATTAATTAGGAATATTAAATTAACTAAGCTAAATCCCAATTCAACTATCATATTATTATTTGGGGATAGTTTAGCTGTAAGTAAAAAAGACATAATTAATTGTGTCAATTTAATGTTACATCTCAATGAATCCAATACTTGTAAATTTATTATATGTGCCTTGCCATATTCTGAATACTTATCTGAGGAGCAAAATAGGTACATTTTTGATTTGAATTTACTTATTTATAATAGGACCTGTCATCATAGTGATGCTATTTTGTATTTTGATTGTAATCAATTTATTACTGGTTACAAACTGACTAATTATCATATGTATTTACCACCTAGTTGTAGGAGACAAATTGCTAATCTTTTAGCATACAATATACAGTCTGATACTGGTACATATAGTGTACCAAAGGCTACTGTTAGTAATGATACTAACATTTTTATTGATACCCCTAGTATTAGTTTAAACTATTAGGTTCGACAACGGAAAAGCCTCATATGTTGAATGTTGTACATCAAAATATGCAAGGTCTGTCCGGCAAAGAACTAGAGTTAAGTTTATTTATAGAAAATTATGATGTTCAGGTTTTATGTCTAACTGAACATTGGTTGAAAGAGCATGAAGTAGCTTTTTTAAATAATGATTACTTTACCGTACAAAGTGCGTTTGTAAGAAAAAGTGCCATTCGTGGTGGATCATTAGTCCTTGTTTCAAACAAGTTGAAATGTAAACAACGTTTAGATTTAGTTAATCATTCTATCGAGCGCACTGTGGAGTTGTCTTGTGTTGAACTCGAGCGATACATTATAATTTGTGTTTATCGACCGCCCTCTGGTGATTTTGGTCTTTTCGAATCTGTAATGGAGGATTTACTTAATAAGTTAAAGTCAAGTAGTAAAAGTATAATTTTATGTGGAGATTTTAATGTTAATATTTTAGATGTTACTCCACTAAGTATTCGGCTTCTCAATCTGTTTAGGTCTTATAATTTAGTTAACTTGTTTTTTGAACCTACTAGAATCACGGCATCTTCATCTACTTGTCTTGATAATATTTTTAGCAATTGTGATTCTGAAAATAAATTTGTGTTAAGTGACCTAACTTCTGACCACNTGGCTGATCTTTGCGTTATGCTCGTGAACGGGTGCTGCTTGTGGTGAAAGGTCGTCTTGTTAGCCATGGATTTTACTATTGTTATAACGATTATATGCTTAATGTTTAATTTTGATGGCCCTGGTTTATCACTTGTGGCGTCGAGTCACAGATCTTTTTATTAAATTCTACCCTCTGTACGTGTAAGCGGGCACACCCTTCATGTCTGGAGGCTTATTTAGTTTGATTTGATATTGTTTTTATGCTTGAGTTTGTCTGTTTATGCTGGCATAATGGAGTGTGCTAGCTTACAAGTAGCGAATTATTAAGTTTTATGTTTTTACGTGTTACCTTTGTTGTATTGTTTTCTTTGTAAGAATACTGACTACTTACATACCTTTGTATAAGTGATAGTTCTTATAACTCAACAGACAGATGTGTTGCTGGGGAGTTTGTTGCGCCACTTCTTCTTCCCAGCTAAAACACTAGGAAGTGGTGACGGGCGGGCGTTTTGGGGGACTGTCTTTATGTAGAACTTTGACGTTCAAAAAGTGCTGGCACTCAGCCTAATTTGAATAAATTACATTTGAATTTGAATTTGAATCTTAAAGGAAATAGTCTTGGAAATAATCACTAAGTCATTCGTGAAAAAATGAAGCAACATAATTAGGGTTCCGAACATCCGTAACAAACGGAATCCTTATAGGATCGCACGGGTGTCTGTCTGTCACAGCCAATTTTCTCAGAATTTACTAGACCAATTCTGTTACAATTATTATATGATATCGAACACATAGAACATTTGTGATCCAAGTACGGATGCGTTACGTTAATAAATAAATTTTGAGTTTGGGGACATTTTTGGGGGACAAACTAGAAAAAAAAGGTTTTTTAAATAGTACCGTGTAACATATAAAAAAGAAAGGGCTTATTGTGAGGCTTTTAATTATATTTTTTTCATCATTTTAAAGTAAACAGTTTTGAAGTTA
>NDFZ01000049.1:0-10090 GCA_002192655.3 Mamestra configurata | reverse complement strand
TGGATGCAGCTGTATTCCCATATATTTTAAGTGATAAAGCGACTGCCTATCAGGTCTCCAAACCCCAGTAACTGGGTAACATGATACCCCTTGGCAAGACTGGTGTCGTGAGGCTGTCAAAGATGTTCAAATGACACCAACAGCTTATAGTAATTTCAGAGGCACGGACGAATCTCAGTGTGTTAAGATCACCCCTCCATAGACCGACCGCAGTAAGCGTTGCTTAACCTTGAAGATCGGCCCGTGTAATTGTAATAAATCAGCCACAAGAGAATAAATTGTTAGAGTTATCTAAATAAAGTTATGTTTTCAAATTAGGTTGAGATTCATCAAGTTTTAGGATTTCATTCCTCTTGGAAATACGGAACCCTTATAGGATCACTCGTGTTTATTACTGTATGGCTGGCTGGCTATCTGTCTGTCCGTCCGTCACAGTAAATGTTCTCCAAATCGACTGGAAAACTGTGTAAAATGTCAACGGTTTGAACGGTATTTGGGGGATCAAGCGATGCATATCGTAACAGTGGCGTTTCAAACTAACATTTAACATTTGAATCACGCTCCAGTTTCGACAAATGTCTAAATTATAGGGGTTTCAACATAGGAACCTCAAATTGTATCTCCTTATACAACACAGAAAGTATCATTTATTATATTTTCATTTTTTTAAAATATTATTTAAATCATAGACGTGGGCAAAAAAGCTGCCAGGCTGAAATGGGACTGGGCGGGTTACACCGGCCGCGTGCATAGTGACCGCTGGCCAAAAATCTCCACGCAATGGGTGCCAGAGGATGGACGGCGTCGCCGAGGCCGGCCCAAAAAGCGGTGGCGATATGATCTGGACGCACACCGCGAAGGCTGGTTCGAGGTGGCGCAAGAGAAGAGTGGAAAGATATGGTGTAGGGAGGCTTTTGCCCAGCGGTGGGTCACAAAAGGCTAATAAAAAATTCATACATTTATATTGACACTAGCGATCCCGACAGCCGTTGTCCTGTCCGAACTTTTGCTTTGTGTATGACGAAAAGTTATAGAAATCGATTGCAGCGCCACATACTAAAACTGGAACACACAAAAAAATTCATCAAAATCGGTCCAGCCGTTTAGTAGGACTTCAGTCACATACACACGCACAAAAGAATTATATTTAAAGATAATATTACAAAGGAAGTTCTGGTGAGCAACTTAGTAAGTACTTGAGTAATATGAAGACATAATTACCACGAAGAAACTTGACGTATTAACTAAAATTATCAAGAAACAGATAACTACTATCCAACTAGGGTCTGGTTTCACTACCAATATATTTCAACTATGTGTACCTTTTTATTTGAATGACAAATTGAGATCACAGAAGAAGATTGTCATCTCGATTTGTCAGCCAGTGCAATAGAGCATATTTTCAGGAATAAATAATGCTTTCCCAGGTCGGATAGGTTTAGTTTGGTAGTAAAACAGTCAAGACGCATTCAAATTAAAATTCTCTTCAAAATTAGAGTGAACAGGCTTCTTCTGGGTAAGCTCTCTCCATCGTCGACTTTGTCTCTGTCATCTATGACCTAGACTAGAGTCAAGCAAGAGCAAACTCATCTAAAATAAAAAAATATAAAAAGAAAATTGTATCAGACTATATTTTTCCTTCTCTATCAAATCATTTACAATAATCCAGTGGTTTATTACCACCCAACGCGTTTGACACCAATTGTATCGTTTTAATCGAAAGTAACAACAAACAATACAATTACGCTTTTATTAGAAGCATCATTGTTTGGTCGTGACCTCGTGTTATACAGGACTTATAATCAGTGGTCGGATAATCGGGCGCTTATATACTTAAACTTCTTCCCGTGAAAGAATAATATGGACATTTCCGGGTTCCCGGGATTGAACAATTTTGTAAAAACAACTATAACAAACTTAATGAGATTATAGCAGTGGTTATTTTAAAATAGTATCTTTATTTTATTCAAAACAAATGGAAAATCCATAAGAATCGGCTTTTTAAATTAAAAAAAAATTACAATGAGAGTTCACAACGAGTTCTAACTATGTTTTGTATGCTATATTTTTAGAAATCTCAGGAATTTCGAACGATTCCGCGATCCGGGATTTTGAAAAGCATGTCCGTATTATACTTTCGTGGTAATTAAAGTGATTTTTATCCGATCACTGCTTATAATTCAAGTTATTTTGTTTATCTTGACAGTTCAACTATCTTCATGCAAATATAATAAATGTTGATGTCTGCTTTAGATACATTCCTATGGCATTTGCATAGAATAAGAGTTTAACGTAACTGCAATAGGAATGAACAGGCTTGGTCTTCTCTCCATTCTTCACAATTTTCAACATCGTCATCATTGCCGTTTCCAACTGGAGGAGGACTCTTATGATATGCACCTTGATCCTCTTAGGAGTATACTGCATTCAAGTGGTGTGTGGAGCATGGTCCTCTCTATCGCTACACAGTTGACTGGCATCTGTTTTGGCATTGTCTGGTCTTATTATGTTGATTTGTTTCTTTTTTCTTATAGGTGATCCAATAATTTCGTATACAACTGGGTATACTGCCAACCCAATAAGGACCCTATTAGATGGTTACTAAACACTGCCACATAATAGGCCGTGCTTGGTACTTTAAATTTCTACAGGTAACACTAAAATATTTTGTAATAATATCATGCAACCTCTTCGAAAAACGAAATACTAACATACCAACAATACGACGTAGCAACTAGCGTAGCGTATAGCGATCCAGGGTTGCGGAAAAGAGTCACCGCGGCCCTGGAACGCAAAGAGCTTTAGAAGAAACACGGATGGGTTTTAGTCAGTAAGAGTCTGACACGCCCTTCCGCTCCACCCAGAGCGGAAGAAGTCATTTGATGATTTCCCATCCTTAAAAAAAAGCGTATAGCGATAGAGAACTTGTGGTTTTAATTTTCTGGTTCATGTTCAAACTTTAGAAACATAGTAAATAAGAAAAAATATAACTCATCATCATCTTCATCATATCAGCCGAAAGACGCTGCTAGACATAGGCCTCGCCCAAGTGTCGCCACAACAACCGGTCTTGTGCGTCTCACATCCATCGTCTACCAGCGACCCTCATCGGTCCACCTTGTGGGAGGCCTTCCAAAACTACGTCTTCTGGTACGCAGTCACCAGTCTAGAACTTTTCGGCCCCATCGACCATGTGTTCTGCGAGCAATCCTCAATGTGCGATCCTTCGGGCTATGTCGGTTACCTTGGTTCTCTTGCGGATATCATCATTCCTAATTCGATCACGCAAGGAAACTCCGAGCATTGCCCTCTCCATTGGCCTCTGGGTGTCTATAAGCCTTCTGATTAGGCCCATTGTGAGCGATCACGTTTCGGTTCCATAAGTCATCACTGGCAACACGCATTGGTCATAGACTTTCGTCTTGAGACACTGTAGTATGTCAGACGAGAAGACCACGCAACTTCCCGAATGCCGCCCAGCCCAGTCGGATTCGACGGTTGACCTCTTTCTCGAAGTTAGCCCTACCTAACTGGACCGTTTGTCCCAGGTAGACGTACTCGTCTACAACTTCTACTGTAGAGTATACCTGGGTCACTGGGTCACTCATGACCTGAATGATGACCTAGACATGGAAAAGGAACGCAGCGCGATGGCTGTCCGAGGTAATATGCTGATCCGCAGATTTGCACGTTGTACGACGCATGTCATAATAACCCTTTTCAGAGCATACTGCCAGTCTTTTTACACGTGCAGTCTGTGGGTCAGGTATATGCTGAGGACATACAAGGCCTTGCGTGTCACGTATAACAATGTATTCAGGATGGGTCTACCACGCTTTTGTAGCGCTTCCGGGATGTTCACCGAGGCCAGAGTTGATGGTTTTCATGCCATTATACGGAAACGGTGCGCTTCTATTCTCGGTAGAATTCGTGCTAGCTCCCACAACATCCTAAGTGTATTGTGTGATAGGTGGGACAGCCCCATGCTGGCTCACTGGATACAGCTGCACACGTAGGTGTCAGTCGTTTCAATATTGTATCCAAAGTGTGATATTTACTAACATTAGGTCAAGACTTATTTATACTAAAAACTTGTAAAATTGAGAAGGCTGTTAGCAACCTCTGCGTTTCTAAGACGAAAACCCGTTTTAGGTCGCTGGGCCAAAAAAGTTAGTAATTAATATACGTAGAAGAAGTGCCAAAGAAAAACGATTTCATTGCAGATTTATCTTTCCACAAGTTGTGAGCGTCGGCTTTAGGATAGCTTAAGACTTAGATAAGAGAGGCGCTTGGTTAGTTGCCAACCTATCAAAATTACTTAAAAATAAAACTTACAATTTGTAAAACTTTTATCTCACTTAAGAAGTGTCTGGGAACTACTGCCTTATCTCTGCTTGGCTGGTCAAGGATTCTGAGATGGTTGACTATGTGATAAGCCCAGTTGAAATTATTTAATGATTTGTCTTTATCTTTCTTTAACTTGATTTTGACTAGTCTAGATGGAGTGACGACTTCAGAAGAGAGAAATTTGGTTGATTGCATATGCTAAGACCGACAGTCGGATCACGTTTTATTGCTAGGCTGTGTTTGTGTTCATTAAGTTCTTTAATACTATGATCAAAGATTGTGAGAGTTTTGACTTAACTAACAGCTTGCTCAGAATTTGAAACACTAGGTGGTCCTCAATTCGGTTTTATTTAATTTTTTTGTAATTTTTATGTTTGCTACCTCATCCCTCCGTTATTTATGAACCGATTTGAAAAATTATTGTCACGTTCCAATTGGTCCCATAGAAAATTTATCAAAATCGGTTTAGTAGTTTGGTTTTTAAATCAAAATGGCTGGATGAAATAGAAAATATATCATCCAAGTAAACGAAATTGCGTACTTTGCTATCCTGTGACTTTCCAAGGTACCCGACACCTATGTCGGGTACCATTAAAAAGTGCAAAATAAAAAACTTTTATATTTCTAATCTTAATTATTTTATCCTTTGCAGTGTTTTTTTATTTGGAAGTCGGTTGTATGTTCTTGTATTTTATTTTACGGCCTTGTTATCATCTTTCAAGTAACTTTTGTATAGTATTTTTAGTCTAGTTATAAAATTTAATAAAATACGAGTACCAGATTTTTCATTATACTTGTATTAGCAACAGCGATGAAGGTGACAGTTATTTCTTTCTAGATAAACAATATTTTAAACTTTGTTATTACCCATTTTTTTGTTCCTTAAGAAGATAAAAGAGCCTAGACAAAAGTGAATTACTATCAGCTATAATGATTGTCAATAATCCAAAATGTATAGGATTAAAATGTGTAACCGAATTTTGTTTTTTTTTGTCAGAATAGTAATCAAATACGTCCCTAACATACCTACTATACTGTACAATGCCCTAATTACAAAGGCCTCCTGGTTGGAATGACGGCCGCCATGGCCCACGCACAATGGTCTAACATCAGGACTAAGTGCGGAAACCATACCCCAATAGATAGATAGATTGATACAAAAGCCTTTAGCGGTTGCTCGGAAATTACCCTTTTACATCCTCCAAGCATATTTAAAATAGGTCACGCTATACAAACATTCAACATTCTCCTGACCACCCTGAGCCGTCAAATTTTAATGTTATTGCGAAAATATTTTACACAAAATTTATCTTGAAAATGTAGGTACCTAGTTACCTACTGAAATAGAATTTAGTTCAAGAAGTTTTTTAGTAACGATTGTGTTTTGTGGAGTTACCGAAAAAGATTTCGAATTAATGTGTGCCAGAAAAAGTTCTTAGGAGCGTTTACAAGGAATGTTACAATAATATTAAATTAGAAAGTATAGATTTAGATTCTCGATGATTTACCCAAAAGCAACGATTCCCTACAAAGCGCTAGTACTCATGTATTTTGCATCAAAGAATAGACTGTGGAGATCTGTTTGCAGCTTTACTTCAGCATTGCAAAGGAAAGTAGACTCGATAATATCGAGGCGGAGGATATAAACTGAAATATCTTCTGATCGTGTGAGGATACTGCATTGGAAACTAGTGGATTTTTTTTTCTGGAGTAAAAATTTGCTGGGATCAGTGCAATTTTTTTATAGAAAGAATTCGGTTGTATGTTTTTATTATGTTTGTTACCTCATAACTCCGACATTTATGAACCGATTTGATTTTTTTATGTGAAAGGATATACTATCCGATTGGTCTTTGACTTTTTATTCCGGGAGTGTATTCCCTTCGGATTATTTTTGGCATTCACGCGGGGTATCTGATAAACCGCGGGTAACACCGTGGTGCGCAGCTAGTTAAATATAAAAATGTCATCGCCACATTACAAACACATACAACAACAACAACAAACACAAAAACAACAACAACTACATACCATACAAACACATAAATTTATGATACAAACTACAAATCCAGCACGTTCTTTCAACATCAAAATGTAAACGAGTCTTTAAGAACCAGCCTGAATATATTGAAAATAATTTCGAATATTTTTGTGCTTTAAATTGAAAGCACTGTTGATACTCCACTACAAGATTTCTGAAGCTATTCTATAAAATATATATTTTTGTCACGTTGCGCGTCACCGGGAAGCATAGAATCCCTAAAAAAGAAGCGAGTGAAAAATATTGTGGAAAAACTGTTTAGAAGAAGTGTAAGTGTGAATTGTCTTTGAAAAATTTGCGCATTGAACTCGCTCTCTATTATCTGATGTTTAAGGCCCACGAAACAATACTAGTCAATTGTGGTTGAAATATCATGGAATATATTTCAATATCTAACCCTTCAAAGACTGCAAGCGCGATGTTTTGAATGCTTGTCATTTCCAGCTCATCATATCAACCGAAAAATGTCCACTGCTGGACATAGGCCTCCCCCAAGTGTCACCACAACAACCAGTCCTGTGCGCCTCGCATCCATCGGCTCCCCGCGACCCTCACCAGATCATCGGTCCACCTTGTGGAGGGCTTTCCAACGCTGCGCTATTTCCAGCTCAGCTCGAATTAATGTGATTTTAAATTCTTAAAAAAATCGGATCAGTACGATGCAGCTCAGGACCATTTTCTTTGATCAATAGTTTTTTTTTAAATCTTTATATTTTGGTTTACTTTTTTGCGAATTAATTTTTTTCGGATCCTTTTTCTCAAGTTTACCTGACATCATGCTGTCTGTCTTAAACTTTGGCAAATAAGTCATGTGTTATATTTGAACTGTCTAACTCATACACACCTGTACTTACATCACGGCAAGTAGAATCAGGAGTTTAGGTTTATCATCATCATATCAGCCGAAAGACGTCCACTGCTGCACATAGGCCTCCCCCAAGTGTTGCCACAACAACCAGTTCTGTGCGTCTCGCATCCATCGGCTACCCGCGACCCTCACCAGGTCATCGGTCCACCTTGTGGGAGGCCTTCCAACGCTGCGTCTTCTGGTACGCGGTCGCCACTCCAGAACTTTTCGGCCCCATTGACCATCTNAGGAGTTTAGGTTTATCATCATCATATCAGCCGAAAGACGTCCACTGCTGCACATAGGCCTCCCCCAAGTGTTGCCACAACAACCAGTTCTGTGCGTCTCGCATCCATCGGCTACCCGCGACCCTCACCAGGTCATCGGTCCACCTTGTGGGAGGCCTTCCAACGCTGCGTCTTCTGGTACGCGGTCGCCACTCCAGAACTTTTCGGCCCCATTGACCATCTGTTCTGCGAGCAATGTGCCCGGGCACGGGACTGCCACTTCAGTTTGGCAATCCTTCGAGCTATGTCGACTTTAAACCTTCTGATGAGGCCCATTGTGAGTGACCACGTTTCAGTTCCACAAGTCATCACTTGCAACACGCACTGGTCGTAGACTTTCGTCTTCAGATACTGTGGTATGTGAGACGAGAAGATACCACGCAGCTCCCCGAACGCCGCCCAGCCCAGTCGGATTCGTTCGTTCGTTTAGGTTTACCTACACAGAATTCAGAATACATTTTACCTTCTCCAAGAGTCAAGGGCTCTCAAGTAATATATAAGTGAACTTGAACCAACAATGATTAGGCCAAAACAACAATTTTGCTAACTTAATATCTACTTGAAGTAACTTAGACAAGTCGTTCAAAACTCTCAACTTTCACAAGTACTTATAATCTTCTGCCGCATTCTGATTGTAAGGTTGCTGTAACACCTTTAAAGGGTTTGGAGAACTCCTGTAGAAAAATGATAAACAAAGAATAATTTTATTAACTTGGAGTGTTCTAGGAATTCACATTAGATATCCACGGCAAGAATGACTTCTGAAAGGCCGTTGCAAAGCAAGAAGCGTCTTCAGATCGACCGGTCCTGTGCTTCTCACAACCATTTTTTACTGTCTTCAGTCATGTATTCACTTAGTGGGAACTTTTCCAATGTTATGTATCGGAAGGTAACGGTAGTTCGCGGTCGCCGATCCAGAAACTTTCAGTTCCGTCGACCATCCGTTTTGCGAGCAATGGGGACCTATCCACTGCCAATCATTGGCAAACCTCAAAGAAGTAAATAATGAGAAAATGGTGATTGTGTTGAAGTAAATAATTTGCGAAATGATGATGGTGTTGAAATTGCTGATATTATTATTTTAATTGACTAATAAGCAGCGGATTTGTGAATGGAATGGCCATAGGCAATGGCGCGCGAAAATGTTCTGTCACGCGCTCAAATACATGTCTTGTTTCGGCGAGAAATGATGCGAAGAGAAGACTTCTCGCGCTGGGTGTGTTAGCCTAGAGCTGAAGTTGTCTTATAACCAGTGGTTGGAGTAGGCAGAGCTATTTTTGGTACTTGCGACAAAGTTTCGTAGTATGGACATGCTAGAGATAGCGGGATTTACTAACACTTGTATTTAAAAAATCTGCTTGGTTGGTGACGATTTTTACCGGTACAAGTTTGTATATATGCCACGGGTTATATTTTAACTTAACTAAAACTAGAATCAACCGCATAAAATTAGATCATTCCTAAACTTTCGTGAAACAAATCGTGGTGATATATATACACATAGTTAAGTTTGGCAATTCATCGAGCTACCATGCTTAGTTTTCGAACGTTACAGCTCAATTATACTCCACTGATTTCTTGATTCACCAAACGTTTAGCACAGTTGATGTCAACTTCAGTAAACTTGGCTGAAATACGAGCATTTCTTTTAACAACTTTTCCAATAAATATCCTAGATCGAACGATGTTGAACTACTGATGGCACTTCACAACACAATATAAAGTTTGCATACATCGGAGTCATGAATGGAACATCGACTCACAACGAGTAGTTGTATCGGGACCATAAGTTTTGAAGAGACCATGCGTAGTCGATAATTTTTGGGGGATGCCAGCACTAAAAACAAAGTCAATTGTTTTTTTTTTAAAGAAAAGGTTGTGATAATTCAAAATGTTTGATTCGTTAATTTAATTTTTATTATTTAATTTGTGTGAGAAAATTTCTGTTTATTCTTATTCCTTATAAGGATATAAAGTTAAGTTAGATAAGTTACGTGTTAAGGTATACCTGCAATGTATTTGTTACAGCTTAGTATGCAAAATAAATAATTTGTCTTTTTTAGGGTTTCGTAGCCAACAAGGAACCTCTTATAGTTTCGTCATGTCCGTCAGCCTGTCTGTCTATTTGTCTGTCCGTCCGCGGTTTAACTCAGAGACACTTAGCGCTAGAAAGTTGAAATTCGTATCTCAGAATAATTATGTAGCGAAAAAACTAAGAAACAAAATTTGTACGGAAACAAAAGGAACCGCAGCGCCATCTACGCCGAACTAACAACGAAATCCTGCATCGCGCAAGCAAAGTTCTTCGTGCGATTTGAACATATACAACAGTTCGAATATCAACTATCGGGCAGTTGCCCACCAGACACAACAACCGTCTGGTTCGGAGGATCCTCCCCTTTTCGGTGGTGGTATGCGGGACTTTACCCTCTGTTCCGCATACCTCCAAAATTATATTCAGTACCAAAAAGTTTAATGAAGCAGCGTTGCAGGCTTCCAAAAACCTTTTTAATCTAAAAGACGATAATTTGCAATCAGCTTATTACATTTCCTGAAATAACCAAATAT
>NDFZ01000048.1:0-10089 GCA_002192655.3 Mamestra configurata | reverse complement strand
CTAATGTTCTCTTGTGTTTTATGACAGAGGAATGGTGAACGATCTCAATTTCTAAGCTCGGCAAAAGGATTGATACGCAGTAGGTACTTGTTCATTCAAAGTGCTGAGAGCCTGCATGCGTTGAGCCTTTTACGCCGCTGCGGAGACGCTATGGTACCAGCATCAGCACTGACCTAGCTACTCGTACTAAGCACGTACTCTTTAGTAGGGCCGGAAGGAAATCTAATGTCCGGTCTCAATAACGTATTTACCTTTGAGCAATTGTCAAATTAGCTACCAACAATATACCAACAGCCGGTCGATTCTGTAAACATGTTGAAGTGAAGGCTTAGGTGAAGTGATCACGAGGTGAGCTGCCAATCTTTATTATTAAGGTGTCACGTGATCACGAAGTGAACTGTCATTCCATCTACATTATATGGATTGACAGCTAACCTCGTGATCACTTCACCCAAGCCTTCACTTCGAAATGTTTGCAGAATCGACCAGCAGTAGCTAATTTGACAGTTGGTCAAAGGTAGATTATTGAGAGCGGCCGTAAGTGAAGGATTGTTTCTCGAACGAAAAAAAAATGGTTGTCTGTAAAGTCGGTTTACAGACGATAGTTTAACGTGACAACGTCATAACAAAACATTGATGAATAGATGCGGCGCATGCCGAACGCTCAAGCCGGGCGGCTGACCTGACGGCCAGCACCATCACTGTTCTGCGGAAGCCGCAGAGGGTGATGGCCGTCAGAGTCATCAGGGGATATCGCACGATCTCCTACGAGGCGGCTTGCGCACTGGCCGGATCTCCGCCGTGCCTTTCGCTCGCTCGTGCAAAGCTCTCGCTCCGATCGTTACGTTACAATGAGCGTAACGTTACAATGAGTTATCCTTTTTCGTGCGTGCAGCCGGCGTTAACCGATTTATTAGACGTTGTCACGTCAGTAAAATTATTTAAACGCAAGTAACGTAGCAGTGATTGGTTGATTCAGTTTTCAACAGCCATTCTTATCACTAGACTTGCGTTAAATTTGTGATGGTAGATAAGTTTTATCCAGAAAACGGGGGTATGTCCATTCGCTTTTGAAATATCCCTTAATGTGGGTACGAAGTAGGAGTTTTAAACTCGCAGGAAGACAATGATTGAATGATGTTCAGTCTTTAAACTACACATAACGACGGATGCAGTTTGCACTTAGTGTCGCTGTGTTAACTGCATCTTCAGATGGTGCGGGTGTGTGTAGTGTTTCCTTATTGAATCAGTCAATTGAACCATCAACGTTCTTTTGAAATAATACCCACCGACCATCGACCAGCTTGACAAGTTTGTTTTCGCAGCAATGCATTTTAATATAAAAATAATAGAATGGAGAACACAAAGTAGGTATTTAAAAGTATATTAAGAAAAAGTCGGACTCGAAGTTCCTTATCGCGCGTTCATACGAAAAGTTGTAACGACACTTTTTTGATTGTCTTTTGTTTCTTTTATGTTTGAATTTCGAAGAAGAATGTGGTTTTAATTTCGAAATAAAGCGCCAAAATATAAGATACATATATTTTGATAAAAGTAATTGATTAGACACTAATTTTTCCCGCGGCTCAGCTCCTTTTATTCTATCCTAGAATATTTTATTGGAATATGATGATTTTTCGAAGACAAAAAACAGCCTCTTCATGAATGAGTTTTCTTAATCGGATCTGTATTTACAGTAGAATGGAACAAAGAATTTTAACGTTTATAATAATTATTAGTATTGACTATTTTGAAAAAAGGAGTCTCGTTACTTATATGTCATTGTAAGTAGGTACCCAAAAACTTCTCAGGTACACACCATCCAGAATAGAAAGTTGGTATTAATTTCAAATACTACAAACGAAACATTCGAATCAAAAAAAAAAAATTGCATGATATCTGCTCTATTTTATGGACAAACAGTTTTAAAACTATGAAACGTATCAGTTATTTAGCGTAATAGACTTAATTGGCGATTTTTCGAATTCCACAAATTGAAGCTGAAAACAATACAAATATTTTAAAACTTATAAATTTTTTTAGTTGTGAAATACTGTTTTAATTGATTAAATACTAGCTATTTCATGCGGTTTCATTACCACCCTGTTCTGTTTCTCTATCAAGAAACAGAACAGGGATGGTGATTTTTTCAAGGATAACAAGTAGGCTACGAGAATGAGTGCTATGAGTTATGACACAGCGATAATGAAGCTTTCAATCTGCAGAAGAGTTGGTAATCCGATGAGTAGTTTAGATATTAAATGATAAATGATATTTATTTGGAACTTCGTTCCATCCGGGTGTCCCTTGACACCTCTCAAGTTTTTTTTATTAAGTATTTGTTGTTATAGCGGCAATAGAAATACACACTCTGTAAAAATTGTGAACTGTCCACTTATTTCGGTTCTTGAAATACAGCCCGCTGACATACTAGACGGACGGACGAACAGCGGAGGCGTAGTAATAGGGTTCCGTTGGTTACTCTTTGGGTACCGAACCCAAAAAAAGAATCGCTGCGCGAGATACCGAAAGCCTAGCGAAGACACCGTCGTCGGTCCGCGGAAGTGAATATCATTGCAATTATCCGAGGTGCATCAAAATCGGATCAGTCCTTTTTCTATACATATGTGCACTTCCTTAGATCGTAGAAGAATCGAAATCCCATCTTATTGGCCTCATCTACATCCTTACCACATCACATGGTAGATATACTTTATCTTATTTCCAGGTTAACATGCGAAACAAGAAGAAACGTTCATTGAGTGGCGCGCATGACGTAGCCAGCAATGAGCGGGAACGACCCATGTCCTGGGAAGGCGAGCTGTCAGACTCCGAGATGGTCATAGACACCAGTGTTAATAATGGTCAGTCATCATCTTCCTGCTCTTATCCCATGTTACTTGGGGTCGGCGTAACACGTTGTTTTCTTCCATTATGTCCTGCCAGCCGTCACGCTATCACTGACTCCTTTTTCTTTCATATCACTCCTAACATAGTCCATCCATATTTTCTTTGGTCTCCCTCTCCCTGTCCATCCATACACATCTATATTTATAACTCTATTAGTATTCGTTTTAAAAATTTTGAGGAGCTCGTGGCTAAATATAACCTCTTCCTGAGAAAGTTGTTAACAAGCCAAGGATCAAAGTAATAAAGCCTTAATATTAACACAACCACAGTATTTCAGGAGCTAAATAATAACAGCCCGATCTTCAAGCTTAAAGTGAAAGCTGAATTTCGCGGGCTACCCTAGTAGCCTGCGAAATTCATTTTTTTTTGTAGTTCCGTGTCCGTAACAAATATGGCTTTACTGAGTTATAATAATTAAAATCATCAATACAGTTTGTAATCATTCATGTAACTCGATTGAATGACTTTTTTATGAAATAACCATTCAATCGAGTTAAATGAACGTAAAGGTTGTATTGATGATTTAAATGATTATAATTCTGTGAATAAATACGTGTTACGGTCGCGAATCATATTATGTTCAGCATACAGCTTGACATTGGCTTGCAAAAAAAATAAGAAAATTTGAATTTCGCGGTCTTTCCTGGCGCTTCCACCTTAACACATTCAGTGCCCAGAACTCAGCATATGGGTCGAATAATAATTTGTTCGTGTGCCCACGAGTCGTCGTTATGTCAGAGACCGTATCTTCAAACAGAAACCGTTTGTATTACCAAATTTCGGTGCGTGATCTCGAACCCAATGACGGGAATTCCCGAAACTACTGTCTTAAATAGTCGTTACATTTTAGACCAAAATGTATCAAGAATGATCCAATGTCAGAGGGCACTGCTATGTTGAACCGTTACTAATCATACACTTAAAAACATGATAATGTGAGGAATATTTTTTTGTTGAAATGCTTGTCTCAACATTTAAATGTACGCGCGTTATAACTAAATATCGAGTGAAACAGAAAGAAGAACAAAATCTGTCCTAAAAGTATTAGAAATAGAAGCATACATTTCTTCCCTGCGACCCTCAATATTTACACAAGTAAAGAATCAAGATTCAGCTAAACTGTTCCGAGTGGAATATTTGTGAATAAGACTTCTAGAACTTATACGAACCTAATTTATCTTCCTTCAGACGAAACTAACAGCTCCCTCGACCTGCAATCCTCAAGGGACTCAATCGACACCCTTCGCAACGTCAGCATTAAGACGGAACCCGTCAAGACCGAGGGCTTCCAGAGCGTGGATGAGCAGCGAGTGCTGGACCTCAAGTATAGCGCGCCGCTGCAGCCGCATCAGAGGAGTCTCAGCATGAATAGGGTAAGAGACCACTGCCTTAGTGAATATCAACGGTTCCTTAGAGCTCCAGTCCAAGGAACCTGTCAAGAAACCTTCCAGAGTGTGGATGAGCAGCGAGTGCTGGACCTCAAGTATACCTCGTTTTTGTATATCCTATTTTTGAGCTGCCTGCCTCACCAATCAAAATTTATTGGTTAGGCAGGCAGCACAGCATTGCCTTTGGGTTGGCTAACTGCTCAATAATTTGAAGAGAAGAGTGTGGCTTACAGAGTCTAAACAGAGTGCATTATCAGCAGTTATAAACCTGAAACAAAGGATTGAGCGTCTCCTAACTCCTTGATCATACAAAAGCGCCTGTGGCGACATCCGAATATTGATTTATTTGCACGTCGCATTACTAGCGACATTTTACGAATTATACCTGTTTCAATAACCTTGTGTCGTGGAAAAAAGCTATCCATTCACTCCCAGAAAGAACGTAAATATTTAATTGCGCCAAGAACAAATCATATAGTGCGTCTAACAACCGCCGTACCCAAAGAAGAACAATTCTCTAATTTCTTTCTTCGTTCTATTTCAGATATCAGTGCTGACGGACGGCACTTCCCTCTCCCTAGCAAGACGGCCATCCTCCCCCACCAGCAGTGCCAAGTCCCTCGCACTCAGCGACCAGGGCTCCACTCACTCAAGCCATATGCCTCATACTGGACTGGACCAAGTACAAAACCTAACCATCAAGAAAGAAACGCAGCTATCTGGTGAGTTTGTTTGCAGCTATTTGTATTTCACCTTTTGAACGCCAGATCATAAACGCATCGGCATGCCCCCGACGCCAAACCCCGTACTTTTTGTGCCATATTTGTCACGTTTGGCGTACAGGGCGCTTGCTTGTCATGTATACGTGACAATGGCGTTCAAAAGGTTTAANATTTTTCCCGCGGCTCAGCTCCTTTTATTCTATCCTAGAAGATTTTATTGGAATATGATGATTTTTCGAAGACAAAAAACAGCCTCTTCATGAATGAGTTTTCTTAATCGGATCTGTATTTACAGTAGAATGGAACAAAGAATTTTAACGTTTATAATAATTATTAGTATTGACTATTTTGAAAAAAGGAGTCTCGTTACTTATATGTCATTGTAAGTAGGTACCCAAAAACTTCTCAGGTACACACCATCCAGAATAGAAAGTTGGTATTAATTTCAAATACTACAAACGAAACATACGAATCAAAAAAAAAATTTGCATGATATCTGCTCTATTTTATGGACAAACAGTTTTAAAACTATGAAACGTATCAGTTATTTAACGTAATAGACTTAATTGGCGATTTTTCGAATGCCACAAATTGAAGCTGAAAACAATACAAATATTTTAAAACTTATAATTTTTTTTAGTTGTGAAATACTGTTTTAATTGATTAAATACTAGCTATTTCATGCGGTTTCATTACCACCCTGTTCTGTTTCTCTATCAAGAAACAGAACAGGGATGGTGTTTTTTTCAAGGATAACAAGTAGGCTACGAGAATGAGTGCTATGAGTTATGACACAGCGATAATGAAGCTTTCAATCTGCAGAAGAGTTGGTAATCCGATGAGTAGTTTAGATATTAAATGAGAAATGATATTTATTTGGAACTTCGTTCCATCCGGGTGTCCCTTAACACCTCTCAAGTTTTTTTTATTAAGTATTTGTTGTTATAGCGGCAATAGAAATACACACTCTGTAAAAATTGTGAACTGTCCACTTATTTCGGTTCTTGAAATACAGCCCGCTGACATACTAGACGGACGGACGAACAGCGAAGGCGTAGTAATAGGGTTCCGTTGGTTACTCTTTGGGTACCGAACCCAAAAAAAGAATCGCTGCGCGCGATACCGAAAGCCTAGCGAAGACACCGTCGTCGGTCCGCGGAAGTGAATATCATTGCAATTATCCGAGGTGCATCAATATCGGATCAGTCCTTTTTCTATACATATGTGCACTTCCTTAGATCGTAGAAGAATCGAAATCCCATCTTATTGGCCTCATCTACATCCTTACCACATCACATGGTAGATATACTTTATCTTATTTCCAGGTTAACATGCGAAACAAGAAGAAACGTTCATTGAGTGGCGCGCATGACGTAGCCAGCAATGAGCGGGAACGACCCATGTCCTGGGAAGGCGAGCTGTCAGACTCCGAGATGGTCATAGACACCAGTGTTAATAATGGTCAGTCATCATCTTCCTGCTCTTATCCCATGTTACTTGGGGTCGGCGTAACACGTTGTTTTCTTCCATTATGTCCTGCCAGCCGTCACGCTATCACTGACTCCTTTTTCTTTCATATCACTCCTAACATAGTCCATCCATATTTTCTTTGGTCTCCCTCTCCCTGTCCATCCATACACATCTATATTTATAACTCTATTAGTATTCGTTTTAAAAATTTTGAGGAGCTCGTGGCTAAATATAACCTCTTCCTGAGAAAGTTGTTAACAAGCCAAGGAACAAAGTAATAAAGCCTTAATATTAACACAACCACAGTATTTCAGGAGCTAAATAATAACAGCCCGATCTTCAAGCTTAAAGTGAAAGCTGAATTTCGCGGGCTACCCTAGTAGCCTGCGAAATTCATTTTTTTTTGTAGTTCCGTGTCCGTAACAAATATGGCTTTACTGAGTTATAATAATTAAAATCATCAATACAGTTTGTAATCATTCATGTAACTCGATTGAATGACTTTTTTATGAAATAACCATTCAATCGAGTTAAATGAACGTAAAGGTTGTATTGATGATTTAAATGATTATAATTCTGTGAATAAATACGTGTTACGGTCGCGAATCATATTATGTTCAGCATACAGCTTGACATTGGCTTGCAAAAAAAATAAGAAAATTTGAATTTCGCGGTCTTTCCTGGCGCTTCCACCTTAACACATTCAGTGCCCAGAACTCAGCATATGGGTCGAATAATAATTTGTTCGTGTGCCCACGAGTCGTCGTTATGTCAGAGACCGTATCTTCAAACAGAAACCGTTTGTATTACCAAATTTCGGTGCGTGATCTCGAACCCAATGACGGGAATTCCCGAAACTACTGTCTTAAATAGTCGTTACATTTTAGACCAAAATGTATCAAGAATGATCCAATGTCAGAGGGCACTGCTATGTTGAACCGTTACTAATCATACACTTAAAAACATGATAATGTGAGGAATATTTTTTTGTTGAAATGCTTGTCTCAACATTTAAATGTACGCGCGTTATAACTAAATATCGAGTGAAACAGAAAGAAGAACAAAATCTGTCCTAAAAGTATTAGAAATAGAAGCATACATTTCTTCCCTGCGACCCTCAATATTTACACAAGTAAAGAATCAAGATTCAGCTAAACTGTTCCGAGTGGAATATTTGTGAATAAGACTTCTAGAACTTATACGAACCTAATTTATCTTCCTTCAGACGAAACTAACAGCTCCCTCGACCTGCAATCCTCAAGGGACTCAATCGACACCCTTCGCAACGTCAGCATTAAGACGGAACCCGTCAAGACCGAGGGCTTCCAGAGCGTGGATGAGCAGCGAGTGCTGGACCTCAAGTATAGCGCGCCGCTGCAGCCGCATCAGAGGAGTCTCAGCATGAATAGGGTAAGAGACCACTGCCTTAGTGAATATCAACGGTTCCTTAGAGCTCCAGTCCAAGGAACCTGTCAAGAAACCTTCCAGAGTGTGGATGAGCAGCGAGTGCTGGACCTCAAGTATACCTCGTTTTTGTATATCCTATTTTTGAGCTGCCTGCCTCACCAATCAAAATTTATTGGTTAGGCAGGCAGCACAGCATTGCCTTTGGGTTGGCTAACTGCTCAATAATTTGAAGAGAAGAGTGTGGCTTACGGAGTCTAAACAGAGTGCATTATCAGCAGTTATAAACCTGAAACAAAGGATGGAGCGTCTCCTAACTCCTTGATCATTCAAAAGCGCCTGTGGCGACATCCGAATATTGATTTATTTGCACGTCGCATTACTAGCGACATTTTACGAATTATACCTGTTTCAATAACCTTGTGTCGTGGAAAAAAGCTATCCATTCACTCCCAGAAAGAACGTAAATATTTAATTGCGCCAAGAACAAATCATATAGTGCGTCTAACAACCGCCGTACCCAAAGAAACCACAGAAGAACAATTCTCTAATTTCTTTCTTCGTTCTATTTCAGATATCAGTGCTGACGGACGGCACTTCCCTCTCCCTAGCAAGACGGCCATCCTCCCCCACCAGCAGTGCCAAGTCCCTCGCACTCAGCGACCAGGGCTCCACTCACTCAAGCCATATGCCTCATGCTGGACTGGACCAAGTACAAAACCTAACCATCAAGAAAGAAACGCAGCTATCTGGTGAGTTTGTTTGCAGCTATTTGTATTTCACCTTTTGAACGCCAGATCATAAACGCATCGGCATGCCCCCGACGCCAAACCCCGTACTTTTTGTGCCATATTTGTCACGTTTGGCGTACAGGGCGCTTGCTTGTCATGTATACGTGACAATGGCGTTCAAAAGGTTTAAGTTAGTTTCGACACCGCTGGTAGAAATATTTTGTCGCACAGAACGTACTGCTTATTAAGGGAGTTACCCAAATCCAACAAAACATTAACCGGGTACTAAAAGTAATGGTGTTCATCAGTTGTCTCTCCATATCTTCTTCAAAACGAAGGTAGCTAAAATAACGCCCAGACGAAAATAAGTTAAATAGGTAGGAGCCTGTCCCCGTTTCGGGATACTTAATGTTCGCTCAAATGCATGATTTTCTCTTTAATGGTTTTTTTTAAGTCTTTTTTTGTTCATCAAAGATCTAGCTATTTATTAGGGACTAGCGGACGTCACGCGGTTTCACCCGCGTAGTCTCGTTCCCGTGGGAGTACGGGGATAAAATGTAGCCTATGTTACTCGCTGATAATGTAGCTTTCCAATGGTGAAAGAATTTTTGAAATCGGCTCAGTAGTTTTTGAGTTTATTCATTACAAACATACACACACACAAAAATACAAATTTTTCCTCTTTATAATATTAGTTTATGTAGATTCACGACCACCGAGATTTCAGCGTAAGTAGAGCCCTGTGTAGTATTGTTGTTGGTAAAAGCGAGCGGTCATGTTATGTTGGTTATAGTGTGGTGATGATTGTTTCGGGAAGTGACCAGCTTAGGTAGAGCTGTGATGAGGAGTAGGTTGGTAGAGATGAGGGGTCATATAATATTGGTTGTTTCGCGTACTAGCAGCTATCTTTGGAAGACATTGTAGTAGGTTCCCGCGCCGATAAGGATTTTTGCGTGGGCGGTGAAGGATTCCCACGCCGCTGTGGTTTGGTGATAAGCCCGATCGTCCTTGTGGAGGTCAGCGTCTGCCGGGTAGTTGCTGGCCGCTATGTTTTTGGTGATAAGGATTACGTCGCTGAGGGTCCTCAGATGCCACATGCTATCATGAGTGTTTTTTATTTGAACATTGTGAAAAGAAAAGAAGATAAAATTAAATACGAATTTCTCCGTCACAGCATTAAACTATAGAGGTATGCAGAACAGAGAGTAAAGTCCCGCACACCTCCACTGAAATGGGAGGACCCTCCGACCAGACGGTTGTTGTGTCTAGTGGGCAACTGCCCAATAGTTGATATTTGGATCAGTATATGTTCCAATCGTACGGAGAATTTTGCTTGAGCGATGCAGGATTTCGTTGTTAGTTCGTCGATGACAGGATAGATGGCGTTGCGGTTCTTTTTGTTGCCGTACAAATTCATTCAATGAAATTTGATTTGGAAGGCATTTCTAAAATAATTTTCAAGAA
>NDFZ01000047.1:0-10089 GCA_002192655.3 Mamestra configurata | reverse complement strand
CCAGCATCATGGCATTGATAAAATTATATTTTACAAGTTGTTTACCTATTGTCACTTCTTGTCACAATTCTTTTGGTTTTCAAACTTATATTTTTAACCAACTTCAAAAAAGGAGCAGGTTCTCAATTCGGTTGTATTTTTTTTGTGTGTTTTTAACCTCGTAACTCCGTCTTTTATGAACTGATTTCATATCTTTTTTTTTTTTATGTGAAAAAATTAAACTGACTTCCCAATTAAAAAAACACTACAAAATATACAATGACTTATTTGGAAGTCAGTTGTTATTTGTTAAAAAAGTTTATTTGTCTAAACTTTAGACAAATAAACTTTAGACTCTAAAGCTTTTGAAATAGACTTTCAAGACTATAGATTACTCTATTGCACTCTTTACAATAATATTAATGTCTATAATTTGAATATGCACACAAAACCTTTATCATTCTAGGATGGTATGGGACCTCAAATGATGGGTCAAGCATACCAAGCGTACGGCGGTCAAAGCCATGGAGGTGACAGACCTTCAACCTTCACATACATGGACCGCATGCAACAGCAGAAGAATGTAGAGGAGGCCGAAGACTTGGATGTCAATGCTAGTCTCCACGGTAATTGGACGATGGAGAACGCCAAGTCAAAACTACATCAGTTCTTACAGATTAACAAGATCAATACGGACTATGTGTACAAGGCTGTTGGTCCGGATCATACAAGGTATGTATTGAAAAATTTGTTATAACAACACAAATTCTGGCTATGCTGGTTGTAAAAGGGTTGCTGTTCACAAATGTATTTGAGAACATCATCACTTCTACTTTCCTAAACAATGCTGTCTGTAGGCTTGAGGCACTGGCATTGATCACAAAGATTGCTCATGATGGGTTACCTCTTCTTTATGCCACCTCGNGCTTGAGGCACTGGCATTGATCACAAAGATTGCTCATGATGGGTTACCTCTTCTTTATGCCACCTTATTTAGTGATATTTTATTGCATGCTCTTCAAAAACTTAGTTTTCATATATATTTTTAGGGTTCTGAACTTCCATATAGAAAGGCTTGAAATCACTTAGTTGTCTATCTGTCTACTGGACCGATTCAAGTGAAATTTGGTACAAACATAATCTTCTGTGACCCAAACATGGATGTATGACGAAAACAATTTTTTTTTTAAATGGGGTCACTTTTTGGGGGCAAATGAGAAAACTTAAAAAAAGTTTTCTAACCGTCACGCGTAAGGGCTCAAGGCTAAGGGTCTAAAAGGTATTATTCATAATTTTAAAATATTCTTTTCCGAACTTATTAAAGAAAAAAGACGAAAATTGACAATTCCCATTTATATTATTCGTTCGGAACCATTAAACTAAAACACTAGGAAGTGGTGACGGGCGGGTGTTTTGAGGGACTGTCTTTATGTAGAACTTTGACGTTCTAAAAGTGCTGGCACTCAGCCTAATTTGAATAAATGACTTTTGATTGATTGATTGATTTGCACGCGAGTTAGACACGCGTTAGGCCAGTTTTTTTTAGTAATATCTATTGGTTAATAAGTTCATAATATGAGGCATTAGAGACTTTGCATGAAGGTATAACAACTTAAACTTAAAACTAAAGCTTTCTAAACCATTAAGCTTGATCAGCCTCATTTATGCCTCATATTGTTCATAAGAACCCTATTTGTTATGTGCAGTACCCGGGCGCTAATAAGAGTTTTAAACCTTATCTAATGTAACGCGCTGCTATAGGTGCTTTGTCTGTATGTGATGTTCACACCGCACAGTGAACATAGAACTAATCTATAGTAGCGATTCCGGTGGATATTATACCTGAAGGCAAGCCCTTAATTAGTGACTTCCCTGCTTTAAAAAGACTGGTTGGCGTCTTCCTCATACAAAGCGAACATCGCACGAATAAGCGATCGTCGTGTTCATTTGTATGGCAAACGTGGAAGCGCTGTTGTGTCGACAGATGCTTTCCGGTTTTGCCTCACGAATGAACGCGACGATCACGAATTCGCGTATTTGTATTAGCAGCGCTCTACAAACCTGACCAAAGACTAAAGAAACTAAAGTGCAGTTAACAGCAAAAACACGAAAAGTTTTTAAGTAGACTTTATTTTTGAGTTCAAAGTTTTAGTGTTACTGCACTTTAGGTTCGGGAGGGCAGCTGAGGTTTTGCCCGCGTACTGCACTATTGTTTAGACATGTATCATAATTTTATTATATGCTTTAACAAGCCACTGATTATTCATATTGTACAAATGAAAAATCATTGGCTACAGATTTAATTTAGACAGCCTGGAAGTGTTGCCAAGTAATTTTATTTCACTGCTGGCAATACTTGCGATCTAGTTTTGATAAGGCGATGTCGATCGTGTGAGAGTGCTATCGACAACGTTTTAATATTGGTTTCACCAGGAAGCGTTTTGATGCCCAATGCCCTGTGTGTGTACCTTTCAAATTATTTGGTCAACTACCTTATTATTGACTTGAACGATGATGCGCAGATTGATAATGTCTGAATCAACCTGTACGTCGTATGCGTATAACAACCTGTATCTACTACCACTCATAAAAATCAAACAGTAGTTGACCATTTATTCACAATACATTTTACAATCGAATGATGCGCCTACATGGGTAACCATGAATGTACATTTTTTGGCAATTTCAAGATTTTTTGCCTTAAATTTATTGGTGTTGCCAAAACTCTACTTTTGCCAAAAAAATTGCAATGGATTACCTCTGTAAGCACATCTCAAAACTTGATTATGAGTGTTGCCAGCTAAAGATAATTAAATGTATGAATAAAAAAAAATCAAATTGAAGCTACCTTTGCGATTATTAAACGCAAAGGTGACTTCATGACTGCCCAAGTTTAAAGATTTGAGATAATTCAACCGCACAGAACGAATCCAAGACAAAGACATGTTAATAAATAATTAACCATAAGAAATATGATAATAACAAATAATGCATTCTCTGAATTTGCAAAGTTGTTAACAATAGTCAGTACTTACTTATAAAGCCTTGTTTTCATAAATAAATATATATACTCGACATTGTTTCATCAACTATTTTGTGATGTTGCAGAGCTTTTGTTTACCATGCATATTTCACTGAAAAATTTGTAAATACCCCAAGTTTAATATAAATCTCGCGATATTAGTAACTTAGGATAAATTGTAAACAGAACATTATATTTACGAAAAAAAAACACTTTAAAATTCAATCATCAATCATACATAAAACTCTTGCGTTACTGAGTGAGTGACTGACAGACAATGCACAGCCAAAACTACTATACGTAGAAAGCTGAAATTTGGCATGTAGCTTCCCAAAACTCGGTAGGGGAGCACTAAAAAGGATTTTTATGAAGAACGGGATATGCGCGTACTAAGTCGCGAGCAAAAGCTAGTAGTTTATTTTATTTTATTTCTTAAGAAAAGTTTATTAAGTGTCTTGACGAAAAATTCTTAATTTAGCGAGAGTTTATAATCTCGCGTGGTTAAATTAAACTTCGATGTTCGCAATAATCCAGTGACAAACACATGGCTTAAAAGTTGCTGCCACCAAACCACATGATTGTGCTACTGTTTCCATCTATATGAATTACTAACAAAACCTCCAATTGATATATTTTACTAAACAAAATGATAGTCTTGGATTTTGTTCTCAATACAGGTGTGTTTGAGCTCTTTAAACTGACCGTACTTGGCGACACTTCCAGAATGTAACAATTACGTCACTTCTAATATACACAGAGGTAAGTTTGTTTATTTTTTGCTTGTCAGGTTCCGTACCCAAAGGATAAAAACGGGACCCTATTACTAAGACTCCACTGTCCATCTGTCTGTCTGTCACCAGGCTGTATCTCATGAACCGTGATAGCTGGACAGTTGAAATTTTCACAGATGATCTATTTCTGTTGCCGCTATAACAACAAATAATAAAAATTAAATTAAAAATAAAAGGCGGCCTCCAGACAAGAAACATGTTTTTATCGGCTTATGGTACGGATCCCTTCGTGTGCAACGTCCACTTGTCCAGTTTTTTTTTAAATTTCAATAAAGCGAATTTTTTTTTTTCATCTATAACCTACAGGTTGTCATCGAATTATTTTTCAGGGATTTTAACTACTCATGAATATAAAATAATTTCCCTAGAGAAGAAACCCTGATATATAAAGTCACCTGTTCCCGTCCTTCTTTTTGCATTCTAATAACCCCAAGATAGCAAAATTCTTGCATGAGTCGTCAATAATATTTTTTTTTGTTTTAAACATAGTAAAAAATGATATTATTGACGACTCAACCCTCAGTTATTTATCATTTCTCTCCCTCTTCTACTCATTTCATCTCTTCCTTCTTTCTTTCTTCTCTTTTTCCCTTCCTTTCCTTTATATTTTTTTCTTACAATCAAAACGTTGTTATAGATTTAATTGTTCTATACATATGAAAACTTCATCCTTGAACCAATCCAAATACATCGCCCAATTTCGTTCTCAAACTGACTCGTACAAAAATTCCAGGAGTTTCTGCTGTGAGATGTCGATATTCGTCCGGCAGTTAGGTCGCAACGTGACCGGCCGAGAGACCGCGTCGAACAAGCAGACGGCGAGCAAGTCCTGTGCCTTGTCCATCGTGAGGCAGCTGTACCATCTCGGTGTCATTGAGGCCTTCAGTGGCACGCTGAAGAGGGACAGGTGAAGTCATTTTATGTCGTATGTAGCCCATTTTGGACGTTGGTGCTGTGACACCCCGTGCCTCGGAATGCACGTTAAGCCGTTGGTGCTGCGGGTTGCCGTCCCATCGGACTATAAGTGATGGAAGAGATATCTGCCGGGCCGATGGATGGCTAGTCTTCTGGCCGATTGGCCGCCATGGCGGAAATCGGCCAGAAGGACTATGACTATATTTAGCATTAACAGGCTCAGAGTTGCACAGGATACATGGCAATGCGCGGTGATGATAAGTGGAGTAAGGCAGTGAAGGAGTGACACCCAAGGACTGGTAAAAGGAAGGAAGGTTGGTAGTCCGGCAGCGAGATGGGCAGACATTGTTGCCATCGCGGGTAGAACCTGGATGAGGGTGGCACAACAAAAGAGAGACCTAAGCCCAGCATTCGACTAAATCAGGCTGATGACGATGACGCAATCGCGGCTACTGAACGTGAGGCCTTAGGTATCGATTCCTTTGTTGTGCCTAAACCCTAATACCCTCTGTATTAGGGTTTTCCACAAGGGAATCGGCTTGGAGTATGGTTGGTGACCCTAAGCCGGCATGGTTTCTGTTATGTAGACTAGAGTCAAGAGCAAACCCAATGTTTTTTATTTTTTTTATGTGAATGGCGAAACGACTAGTTGCGATACACTTATGCCTGCTAACACAAGCAAACTCAAATTTTGTGATAAACTGAAAAAGTTAATCTAATTAGCCCGTAATATCCCTCTATTAGTCAAAAGCCTCCCTCTCCCTTTTCAACACACTGTCCTCGAAATTATAATTCGAANATCCCTCTATTAGTCAAAAGCCTCCCTCTCCCTTTTCAACACACTGTCCTCGAAATTATAATCATTTTTGTAATTCGTTTTGACAGGACATCTGAAGGTATTATGAAGCCGTACCCAGTGGCGATGAGCCCTGACTTGGAACGTCAGATAGAAGAAACTCTAATAGGTATGTAACCACCCTCGAATGAAAAGTTATCTATTTTTAGCCCATTCCCTTGTAACAAGATATTTCAATAACAAATGTCAAAAATAGATTGTGTTAGGAGCTGTACTCCTCACGGTAATTCATAAAAAGTGGTACAGAAAGAGAGAGTGATTTCACACGTTCCAAAGAAAACTGAAAATGGCTCTCTCCCTGACTCTAATTAAAAATAAATAAAAAACTTAATATATAAATAATTTTTTTAATAAGTAATTATTTTTCGAAAACGTTACCAACTCCCTTTTTAGACTTGGGTATCTTGCGTATGCTTATCAAGTTTCATTCAAATAAATTCATTCAACTCCAAACATAAGGACTTGTCCAATTGTCTAAAGTACCGCGAGAAAACGTTCTTAAGCTTTGATAATAACTGCTATCCGATTTGTTTTGACAATCGCTAGTATCTTTCCACTACACCATTTAGATCTTCAAAATTTCTTACAGAACTAGAAATCGACCCAGTTAAAATCGACCCCTCTGCCACTTACTCAAGCGAAGAGGAACAGTCAGGAGGCCTGACACTGCTTCAAGTGGATCGAGTGAAGGCGATGCGAGAGGCAAGGCCTACTCCTGGAGGCGTGGTGTCCTGGTCGCCTCCTCAGGCTAACTGGAACGCGTGGACTGGCTGTAACATCGGTAAGTGGCAGCATAATCCTACTGGCACTTACTGTAGCTAGGACAGTCAGTCAGGAGGCCTGACACTGCTTTGCTTTCATTTCTAGCTTTAACTTCCGGTTTTGTTCTCATGGTCTATTTCAAACAAATGATGCATTTTTATAGGATGAAAAGTAGTCTACATCACTGTCCGGTCCATAAAAGTATTTTTAAATATATGTCTACAAGATGCCTGAAGGCCCATTACATTTTGTTGTAAATAGTGATGCCAACCATAATCTTAAATAGAGTAATCTTTATTTTCATGTAAGTGTACGATGGATAGGGTCTATGATATAGCGAACGAGCCAAAAGATGTATCATATTAATTTTGCAAACTGGTTATAAATAACTCTTACACGTCATTTCAAACTAGATGAGGTGAGTGTTTCCTAGCTTGTAGTGGCATCGACACCGACACAAACCGCAGCGACATCTTTACTGTTAGCAAAGAATTACGTCAAAGAAATCCTGAATCGCAGTATCAGAGTTTTCCGTGCGATTTGAACATATACAACAGTCCAAATATCAACCATTGGGCAATTGCCCACCAGGCAACAACCGTCTGGTCGGAGGATCCTCCCTTTTCAATAGAGACTACTCTGACAAGAAACCGAAATAAACTCAAAGGACAAACTCTCTTTTAAAGTCCGTGTCAATGGTAAACATGTCAAATAATATGCCTGTTCATGCTTGCTCTCATTGGTAGAATATTTACTAAAATAATTTATTATTTCCTACAGACGAAGGACCGCTAGCTACCACAAGTCTTGACGATATTAGCACTGACTTGGAGAAACATCACAGAGATATGTGTCAGAACAGTACTCTGTACCAGGTTTGTATATGTCCTAAGTTTTTTTAGTAGGAAACTTGCAATAGATTTCACTAACCCAGCCGAGAGTTCAACATCAAATTATTTAGGAGATTCATTTTGAGGTCGTCTTTTGTTTTCATTTTTGATAGACTCGTGTTTGAACACCTGATAGAAAGCGATCATGGGCTTGCAGTAAACTACAGTAAGGGTAGGCCAGCCTATACATAAAGCCCCCTAAAAAAAACTCATCACATTATTCAGGGTTGAAATCACGATACAGACGATGCGATGATTTTTTTTTTAATTTTCTTTTTGGGCATTATTTGTGGGCCTACCCTTACTGTAGCCTACTGCACGCGCATGGAAAGCGATGATGTTGACCCTTAACTTACTTGTTACTACTTTAAAGATCCTGAGAGGCTCTAGACAAAGTGCTTTTCTACCATCGAATGCTATTGCCGAAATGCCAAAATGTAAGGGATTTATCACGTCTCATTTCGACAGCATTTGTCAATCCCATACAGTTTTGATGTTTTGACAATCGCCTTCGCCACGCAACCGCTAAAAGAATGTTACTTATTTAGAGCCTCAAGTTGTAGCTATAGGGACATTGAAAGAAGTCCCAAAATGTTTTGTCACTTGCGTCTGGGTGATGGTGTACGACCTGTCACTTCATGTAATTTTAAAATGGATGCTGATTGTACAAAAGTTACAAAAGGTCCAAGAGAAAGCAATGTAATGATCCGAGATATTTTCTAAATAATTCTCTTATACTTCAGGATAGTCTCCGCGAAAGGGAACAGCTGCCGGTGTACGCAATGCGGTCGCAAATCATGGAAGCTATCAACGAGAACCCTGTTGTCATCATCAGAGGTAACACGGGTTGCGGCAAAACTACACAGGTACAGTAAACACTGTCTTTGAACACCTTTTTCCGGGAAGTAAAGACTGAAAAGTTAGCAGGGTTAGAGATGCAAAGTCAAGGCCTATAAATTTATTTACCAGTTGCCAGTTTTATATGCCAGTTGGATGAAGCTATGTTAAGACGAAAAATGTCGCAAACTTCTTGGAGTAACTTGGCCATCAAAAGCATTGTGGAGCATGTTGGCAAAAGGGTAAAGAATATACGTTTTTTTATGAGTATTCCCCAATTTGACTAGTTTTTTTTTTTTTCTTTACATGTTTCTCCATACCTATCGATCCCCTTATTTTATAGACGATTTCTCAACAACGAACCTTTATAGTTTCACTAAGTCCGTCCGTCCACAATTTAACTCAAAAACTGTTGATACTGCGAAGCTGTAATTTGGCGCAACTACAGATCCCTACACTGTGCGTGTCCCCGCACACGACCAGTTTTAAGTATTCGTTCTCAAAATCTAATATTTTTCTTCCAGGTCTGCCAGTTCATCCTGGATGACTACATAGCCAGTGGTCAAGGCGCTTGGGCCAACGTATGTGTGACACAACCGAGACGTATTTCAGCTGTGAGCGTCGCTGAGAGAGTCGCTAGCGAGCGCTGCGAGGATCTGGCTAATAGTATTGGGTACGTTTATTCAACCAACTCTGTTCCACCACATCATAAGTCAGTTATTTCATGTTTTGAAATAAAGTAAAAAATTCTTTGCACTATGATTTACATGGCCTCACTATTAAAAGTCATCTTGACCGATTTCGGCCATGGCGGCAAATCTCAAGGGAGACTAGCCATCGGTGCGGGAGATATTATAGTACACACACACAGGTACACTCCCTATTTCATCTCCCTCATATTCCGATGGGACGGCAATCTGACACTCGCGGAGAGAGCTCTGGCGCAGCATCAACGGCGACACGTGCGCACCGAGGCACGGGAATGTCACACCACCAACTACCAAACCCCGGGCTGCTATTGAGAAATTTCTAACGGAACGCTATTAGTCAAAGTCCAATATGCGATAATAATATTAAACCTTTATCGTCCACAGTTACTCTGTCCGTTTCGAGTCCATGTTACCTCGTCCGTACGGCTCCATAATGTTCTGCACGGTGGGAGTGCTGCTGAGGAAGTTGGAAGGTGGTCTGCGTGGTGTCTCTCATGTGCTGGTTGATGAGGTATGTCTATCCAGCGTTCTTCTCCATAAGAATGTATAACATTTTGTAATGGCCATCTCATTGAAGGAAAAAGTGAGGCGTTTGCCTTGCAGTGGGTCAGAACAGACTGTAATAAACTGTAGTGACGTTGTCGACCCCATTAATCGATATTCTTACGCAAGGATATCCCCCTTTGTGAAAATATTTCGTATAATAAACCAAGTAAACAAGTCCCAGTATTTGTGTACAGGTTCACGAGCGCGACGCCGACACGGACTTCGCGCTGATCTTACTGCGGGACATGGCGCACACGTACCCAGACCTGCGCATCATCCTCATGTCGGCCACCGTCGACACCACGCTCTTCACCAACTACTTCGGCAACTGTCCTGTTATTGAGGTCAGTTTAGGAAACAGCTTATTGCTGACCAAAGATATTAAGGCGTTTGGCTAAACTTAGAACTAAACGTCCAAAAAGTTCATCTACAGACACCGATTAAGACAGTAATTAAGTGCACCTACAGAACTGTCTACCCTTCTCTCTTCTCTTCTTCTCCGGTTTCCACAACAACCAAAGAAATAAGTCAAACGTCAAAAACATATTACCAACCTTTTTGTGAGCCGCGTCAGATTAGACGCATTGTGATTTTTAAAACTCTTGTTATTTCAACACATGACCATCCTTTCATAGGTACTGAACAGTTTTATTTCCAGACTGAATATTTAAGAATATTTTTTGAACAATTCAATATTTTCTCGTATAAATTATTACTTAGAGCGAGATTTTTGTTCCATAGTTACCTTAAACAATGGTTAAAATAGTGATAAAAATGTCGT
>NDFZ01000046.1:0-10088 GCA_002192655.3 Mamestra configurata | reverse complement strand
GGCTGCCCATGTCCTGATAGGCTAAAACGATAGTCTAAACAAGATGAGAATATAGTGAAAAGATGGTCTCAAAAGACAGGTGGAGTGAGCTTGAAGTAAACTGTCATTTCCCCTTGATTTGGATTGACAGCTCACTTCTTCTTCACTTGACCTACGTATGTTTTTACATGTTTTCACGGTGACATATTTACAGAATCGCACTGCTGTTCACCTCCTGAAGAAGTCATCATCTACCTAGCCTTTTCCCAATTATATTGGGGTCGGATTCCTGTCAAATTAGACTCAGCTGAATACCAGTATTTTACGTGGAGCGGCTGCCTACCAGACCTCCACAACCCATTTACTGGGTAACCACGGTACGTCTTGGCAAGACTGGAGTCATGTTTACTGGCTTCTGAAAATCCATAACGACTGCCAAAGATCTACACATGACAGCCGAGACCAACGGCTTAACGTGCTTTCCAAGGCACGGAAGAAACTTAGTATGTGAAGATGGTCACCCATCCACAGACCAACCTTGGCAAGCGTTGCTTAACCTTGATCGACCCGTGCGGCTGATATTCTTTAGCTACCTCCTGAAGAAGTATTACATAATATAAGTACCTACCATCCACCTCTTCAAAATAGGCTATAGTTCAGCCAGTTCAGTCTATATACCTGTTACATAACGGCTAATATATAATAGTGATATGAAAGTAGCCAGCACGGCATAATACGGCGGGCGGTCGGCCCCGGGCCTGTTTGCTTAAAACACACAACATACCTACCTCGCTACTCATATAATGAACGAGGTACAGAGACGAACAACGGTGGAATGAAGTTTGGCTATTTTGTATTATAATAAAATTTGATGTGTGTAGCCAAACAGCATTCTTCAAATAGATTTCAAACTCCGAAATAGAATTGGCTTTTGCATAAGCTGTATGATACACCTCGCCGCTGACAGACAGACGTACGGACGGACAAGGGGGGCTTAGTAATAGGGTTCCGTTGCTTACCCTTTAGGTATGGAACCCTAAAATCAAAGCACCGGTTTATTGCAACTAAGAAAGACTTTAGTAATGTTGTGCTTATGAGATATCAGGACTTATGCAAAATCCAATTCTATTTCGGAGTTTGAAAACTATTTGGAGAATCCTGTTTGACTACAAACATCTTATTTTATCTGTATCTCAAGTACTTCACAGTGTGTTTATTTCTATTGCTGCTGTAACAACAAATAAAAAAATTTAACAAAAATTTTAAGGGGCCATTTTTTCTTGTCATATACTAGAAAAAAGCCCCCTTTAATTTTTAGTTTATATTATAGGTACAAGAAACGTGTTTTTTTTTCGGTTAATGGTACGACCCCCTTCGTGTGAGAGTCCAACTCGTACTTAGCCGGTTTTCCTTCTGTAATTTCAATGGTAAAATATAGCTATCACATGTGAGCTCAGTAAGTGGCATTAGAGGCATTTTTCCACCATCATCGTGGTGCAGCTAAGCGGACATTCAAGGATCATCGTCAATTAAAATTTTTAAAACCATTGTTCAATTTTCCTGCGAAGGGAGGTAGACATTATATATGCTGCAGGTCATAATTATGNAAACCATTGTTCAATTTTCCTGCGAAGGGAGGTAGACATTATATATGCTGCAGGTCATAATTATGTTTATATGTTTGTGTAGCAGATGAAGACAGCAATATTCTCGAAAACGAATATCTTTGTAAGAACAGGAACATCAACACTCATCATCATCTGCCANTGTTTATATGTTTGTGTAGCAGATGAAGACAGCAATATTCTCGAAAACGAATATCTTTGTAAGAATAGGAACATCAACACTCATCATCATCTGCCAAGCCTTTTCCCAACTATATTGGGGTCGGCTTCCAGTCAAACCGGAATCAGCTGAATACCAGTATTTTACGTGGAGCGGCTGCCTACCAGACCTTCACAACCCATTAACTGGGTAACACGGTAGTTCTTGGCTAGACTGGAGTCAGATTTACTGGCTTCTGACAATCCGTAACGACGACTGCCGAAGATCTACAAATGGCAGCCGGGACCAACGGCTTAACGTGCTTTCCGAGGCACGGAGGAAACATTAACAGTCAAAAGCTTAAAAAAATAAATGAATAGTGAGTCTTTTACTGAAAAGCTGCATAATTTTAGATAACAGAGCTCTTCATGCACCCTATTTTCAAAGCTCAAAGGAATCCGTGTGTGTTCTCTCGATAACGCCATAACTAAGTCTTTTGTTCGTTTAAAAACGGAAATTAATAGCAGTTTGTGCTAGTGAGTCGTCTAGGTCTGCAAGTGGTAAGATAACAGTATCTAGGAATTTAACAAAAGCTAGGTAGTCTTGTGATAATGGTCTATATGAGGAAAAAAAAAGTGGAAGCCACGACTCAAAGGCCATAGTCTAATTAAAATCCGCCACAACGCAAGTATACAGGCAAATTTTTTTTTTTACTTCTTTTTTCTAATGTGTAGTAGTAGTAGTAGGTACATTATATATTTTTAAGCTTTTGCCATACTAACGAGTGTGGTGTACAATAATTGTCTGCTCATCACACTCACAATATTGTTTAAAAGTAGTTCCAAGTTAGCTGCCTGCATACCAAATAGCTTTGTTTACTGTACCACTGCTGTACATAAAGTTAAAAAATAAATTGGTAGGTGTCATAACTGAGTATTTAAAGAACCTGTCATATCTCTCTCTCTCTTTAGTGCCAAATTTTGACAGATTTTCAGGCTAAAATTAGAGTTTGCGAAATACTCATCTTCAATTTAGTAATTCTGAAATAGTAGTGTAGAATTATATTCCTCGAAACGCACCAAATGGTCAAGGTGTGGATAGAGATGGGTAGGTAGCTAACGAAAAATATCTTTATGAAGTAACGCACGTTGTTTATAGTGTCCGCAAAATTATATAGGTATACTCCATAAGTAAGCTAAAGTACAAGAGGAGGAGGAGAAGCTCAGGAGGAAAGATAGTGAGACTTTTCACTTTCTATAGAAAATTTAAAATTGCTCTCTCTCTTCCTCTAATGTTTTCAACTAACTATTTAGAGCTGGATATCTAGTGTATGTGTCAGCGAAAAATTGCAAATGCCGCAAGATTGTAAAATATCGCGTGAAATTGTAAACTATTTTTTTACAATAAGATACCAATACATTAGAAACTATTGAATTTGGATGGGATTTATTGTATTATATATTATATGCAAAATGATTTTTTCATTATATATCGAGAAATTATAATCTAATTAAGATTTGTTATATTACAACAAGCTACGCCCGCGTGCATGTCGAAAATTATCCCAAGGGAACATACTTCCGGGATATTAACTATCCTATGTCCTTTCCCGGGACTCAAACAATCTCTATACCAAATTTTATCTAAATCGGTCCAGCCGTTTGCGCGTGAAGAAGTAACAAACATACACACACACACACTCACAAACTTTCGCCTTTATAATATAAGTGTGATAGTGTGATTAACATTTGTTACAATCTTACGGATTCTGCAATTTTCCGGTGACGTATGCATACCAAGTTTCATTTAAATCAGTTCATTCATTTCCAAGAATAAGGACATGAAAGTTTGGATGAAACACCGTAAGGAGTAAGCACTTTTAAATGTCCCACTAAAAAATGTACTAGCACAATATTACTGTTTCACCACACCGTTATCCCTAATCCCTATAAGCAAAAGATTGGGTTATTTATATCACGATTAAACACATGTTTCAGAAAACCGTTGAGCGAAATACGGCTTGCATAAATTGATTTAAATCCCAAGTAAAAATAGATTGGCGCTAGCGCCTGGTGCGAATGGCGCGATACCGCAAACCATTTGCCTTCATTCAATTCGATTTTCGCAATTTATTCTAGGAAAGGAATATTTTTTGATATTTTTCGTATGTTTTCCGATAACCCTATCGGAAAACATACGAAAAATATCAAAAAATCGAATGGGTTTGGTAGTGTTCTGGTGTGTCTCTTTTTGTGCTATTTGTTTAAATATTTATCCTTATATTCAGTAGTGTTTAGTTAAGCCCTTTTTTCGCCTTCAAGGTTGCTTATTTTAGGAAATGAAAGCCAATTTCGGGTAGTATTCAATAATTTTTTAGGCCCATCCAGTTTGTGATATGACGTAAAACGTATTAGATATTTTGCACCTAGAAATCGTTATAGAACTACTAAAATCTCGGAAAGAGGAGATGCGAAGGACCAACATTTTTTTTTCAAGGCAAATAATATTCTTCAAGTAATGCATGCTTGCTGCTATATCTAGAAGTAGCTATAGATGTAGTAATGTCACCGGAAAATTGCAGACTTCGTAAGATTGTAATAAATCTTAATTAGATTATAATTTTTCGATATATTATAAAGGCCTTTGCCCAGCAGTAGGACATAATAGGCTAAGGAAAAAAAATTAAAAATTGTTTTGTATACTTACAATAAATCATATCCAAATTCAATAGTTTTCAAAATATCCGTGTATTACATTTTACTTATATTTTACATTTTACAATTTTCCGGTGACGTAACAGTATTTATTTAAGTGCTCAAATCGTTTATTGTTATTTTCTTGAAAAAAAAAAACACACTGCAAGTAAGTAACTTACTTATATGAAAATCCGTGCATCGAATGCCAGAGTACCTGCCTCTTCTGTGCTCTCAAAAGTCCTGCTGAGAATGTGTAGCACTCTCGTCCGCGCCAGTACTTCGCGGTATGTATGTAAACAGAATGTTTGCACATCGGTCGGTCGCAGGTACCTACCTACCTGATGTTTCATTCCGAACCCGCTTGCCCGACTGCGCCCACAAAGGAGAGTGTGTGTTTAGTTCTCGCCGCGTTAAATAAGTTCAAGTATAATGTGATGAAATTATTTCAAAGGAGAATTATTTCAAATATAAATGAAGGAGAATAGGTATGAAGATTTAATTTTGTGGAACAATGTGATTCTTTTATGGTTTTAGCGAACGGTTTGTTACTATGATAAGTACCTAAGAAAATCCTTTGGAAAGTAAATAGTTTGCACCGGTGCAAATTATTATACACACCGACCTCTCTCGTTTATCGCTCTTTCAAAATCCAAAAACTTTCATACAAAGTTCCCCCTCCCATTTCCCATTAAAGTTGACATTTTCAAAATTCCTTTCTTATCGGAGGCAAACGTTATAAAATAAACTCTATAGCATATGTCACCGGAATATTGCAAACGCCGTAAGATTGTAAAATATCGCGTGAAACTATAAACTAATTTTCTTAATAAGACACGGGTTTATTGGAAACTATTAAATTTAGATGGGATTTGTTGTATAGAAAACGATGTTTTCATAATATATCGAGAAATTAATCTAATAAAGATTTATTACAATCTTACGGTGTGTGCAATTTTCCGGTGACATAATTATATATGTTCCAAATTTCATCTTTCTAGATTTAGTAGTTTTGGCTGTGCGTTTATAGTCAGTCAGGCGAAGCGAGGCGATTTCATAAGATAAGGCCCATTTGTACAAACAGTTATTTTTTAACTCCGAGTTTGTTTTAACCTGGGGTCATTATCTATTTAACCTCGTGTTAGCAACTTACTCTGAGTTACAAGATAACTCTGGTTTGCACAAGCGGGTATAAGAAGGTGTAGTTTTAACAGGTATTTGAAACATTATTCCACATAGACTAGAAAACTTGAAATTGTCGAACTAAAACTATCAGAGCTGTCGATACGCTAAGCTAATGATACATGGCCGGACCCACGGGAATAGGTATCTAGAACTACTTCGAGCGAACATCGATCAATATAAATCCTCCTTTATAGGTCACAGTCGGGAGCCCAAAGTAGCTACCAATCTCAACGCTATTTAAGATACTTACCTATCCATCATCTGCCTAGCCTTTTCCAAACTATATTGGGGTTGGCTTCCAGTCTAACCGGATCCAGCTGAATATCAGTATTTTATGTGGAGCGACTGCCTACCAGACCTTCACAACCCATTAACTGGGTAACACGGTACTTCTTGGCAAGATTGGTGTCAGATTTTCTGGCTGCTGACAATCCGCAACGACTGCCAAATATCTACAAACGACAGCCGGGACCGGCTTAACGTGCTTGTCGACGCAAAGAGGAGTCTCGGTACGTTGCNTTAACTGGGTAACACGGTACTTCTTGGCAAGATTGGTGTCAGATTTTCTGGCTTCTGACAATCCGCAACGACTGCCAAATATCTACAAACGACAGCCGGGACCGGCTTAACGTGCTTGTCGACGCAAAGAGGAGTCTCGGTACGTTGAAACAGTCAGCCCTCTACTAACCCATCTCAGTAACCGTTGCTTTATCGTGCGGCTACTATTACTTAGCCACGAGCTCGTCTAAGATTCCTATCTATCTAGATCAAAATTAATATCGAGCATATTCTAACGTTTTTGCTTCAGACCACACACAGGCCGTCTACCAAAACGTTCGCCGCCATATGCATTCCTCGGATTCCCGCCAATCAGTACCGTGACAGTTGACATTCCATACAAAATGGCGAAAGCGCGCGAAACGACCACAGAATATAAACAATAAGGCGCGGGCCGCGGCGATATGCAAAAATTTAACGAAAATAAAATACAGAAATAAAAGGGAAATAAATAAAATAATAAAAAAATATATAAATCCAGCCTTTTTGTTTTCCGTTCCTCGGATGGGCTCTCGATGGAAAAAAAGCGCCCGCTTCTAGACAGGCCGTCACTCGCGACACGCGCAAGGGTGTAAGTGCACTTTTAATTTTTGTTAAATGTTTAATTACAATTACAAATTTTGATTTATCATTATTATTTTAGTACTTGTGAAGTACATTTTGATGAAATAAACTGACTTTTGGTGTGAAAGTGGTTGTCCCACAAGGTGTACCGATGACTTTGGGGAGGCTTATGTCTAGCAGTCGACATCGGACGGCTTTCGGATGAAGTGATGATGATGATTTCTGTTGTCAATTTCTGGGTTTCATTATTGTTAAATGTTATGTAAGTACGTTGATACGGTAGGGTATTTTTAATTCAATGGATTCTATGGATTCTATTCTATTCAAAAGTGCATTAAACCTTCATAAACAAAACAATGGCATGTGTTACATTGTTATGTTCCTAAAAATAAAATAGGGATAACCCATTTTCCTGTTCCAACGCGGTAGGCAATGGATAGTATTGTATTACACATTGATAGTGTTATTACCTTATTATTAACAATGAACTTTTCCGCAATTCTCGTAATATTTTTTCAACCGTAAACGAGTTAAATTTATTAAAAAAATATTACACTTATTGCAAAATTACCATGGATATTTATTGATCACGCAATGAACTTTGATATAACCTTCACTTTATAATGCCTCAAGGAAGTTAAAAGCTTTGTTCGGCAATAAAAAACGATGCCAGGAAGCGTCTATTGCAAGGTTACTATTTCTTTTATAATAAAATCTATGTTTTGTATTCTATCGTTTTTTCTTTATGAAAAAAAATCTTTAAACTTCTTGTTCGAATTTCATGCTTCATTATAGTTGGGAAACAGCAAGATTGAATAAAATAATATTATACCTAAATGAAGTAAAATACAAACTTCAGTAATTGCTCCCTAAGTACGTGTCTAAATATCTTACTATATCGTAATGTTAACTAATATTATAAATGCGAAAGTGAGTTCGTTTGTAACGCTTCTACGTCTAAATCGCTGAACAAATTTCGATGGATTTTAGTATAGAGATAGATGAGACCCTGGAGATGGTTAAAGGAAACTTTAACGCGAACCAAGCCGCGGGCATAGGCTAAATGGACGTGGTTTGTTCCACACAAGTTGGATGCTCCTAGTACGGACGCCAGCACATCATAATAATATAATAATAGAAGCGTTTATTCACTGACCATACTACATTTCGACTTATATTCTTCTTATAAAAAAGTTTAAGTCTAAGTTTGTTACAAAATTAAATAAAACAATAAAATAAAAATGTGAAAAAAATAAAAACAATCGTTAGCAACCACTTTGTTAGTCAGGTTGTCCTTCGACATAGGCCTCCCCCAGTTTCCTACAATTATCTCTGTCTCGAGCAAACCTTCTCCATCCTTTTGGTACACACATCAAGCTACCCAAAACAGTCCATTTCTTCCAATCAACCTTGAACTTAATACTTTAGCGATAAAATTGAAAATCTATTAAAGAAATTTGACAGATTGTTTAGCATGATGTGCTGGCGTCTGTACCACCCCGATCCCAAGAAATAAACTTGAAGAAGCATTAGTTTGGTTGATCATGAATAACGGTATTGAAATCCTGATCGCTAAGAAGGTCCGAGCAACTGCAGAAATGAGTCTTGACTTATTATTATTTACGTTTCGATTCTGAAGGTCTTTTGCATCAAGAAGCAGTCTTGTGCCACAGCCACGGAGGTATAATATGTTCAATCGCTTGATCGTGCTCCGTAATGTAGTTAAACTTGCATGCGAGCTGCTTGCAGGTGGAAACATGGGTTAAGTCCCTATATAAAAGAGTAGTAGCCAAAACTGTAGAAAAGCGAAGTGTTCAGTAGCGGGTCTGTGCAGCGGGCGCGCGATATTATATCAAAGTGAGAAAAGTATATTCGCGGTATAGAAGGTCTTTGGGTTCAGCTAGAACAGTCCTACGCTTATTTAAGACTCTCGGACTCCTACCGTAAAAGGAAGAGCTAGTGGCTAAAGAATAACAGCCACAAGATTCGATCTTCGTGGTTAAGTAACGCTTGCTGTGGATGGGTGATCGTCTTAACACACCGAGATTCCTCCAAGCCTCGGAAAGTACGTTAAGCCGTTAAAACCGGCTGTCATTTGTAGATCTTTGGAAATCGTTACGGATTTTCAGAAGCTAGAAAATTTTACTCCAGTCTTATCAAGAAGTAGGTACCGTATTACCCAGTTTATTGGTTGTGGGAGGTCTGGTATCAGCCGCTCCACGTAAAATACTGGTATTCAACTGAATCCGGTTTGGCTGGAAGCTGACTCCAAAAAAGGCTAGGCAGATGAAGTCTTACTGTAAAAGAGAAGTAGCCAAAACTGTAGGAAAGCGGAGAGTTCAGTAGCGGGGCTGTGCAGCGGGCGCGCGATATATCAAAGTGGGCAAAAGTACATTCGCGCTATAACTACGTAGGCGCACAGCGACTGGGACGACGCGGGCTTAAGGAACGTGTTGCAGGGTGCGGGCGAAGCTATGGTGGGATTAATAGCTTTGGTACGCTAGTATTATTTCTTGTATGGGAAATCATCAAAATATCTTCTGCCGCTCTTGGCGAAGTGGAAGGGAGAAACCCACCCGTGTTCCTCTAAATTCCCTTTACATGATAAGGCCGCGGTAACTCTTTGGAATATTTTCGCATCACGAATATAGTGGCTTGGGAATAGAATTTGAACTGAAGAATAAATAATAGAAATATTATTTTAAAACAATATTTCAAAAGTATAATTAAGAAGTTTCTTGTTCGTTCTGCTCCGTAAGTCTACCAACCTTTGCGAATGGAAACTAGAGTCACTTAAGTATTTTTTTTATTGACAATTTTGTTGATATTAAGTGTCTTTTAATGGTCTAATAGAAATAAACGTTTTGACTTTATTTTTTTACTTAAAAGGTGAATTTCTGAAGTGAACCTGAATAGCCAAATCCGAAACTATGAGGAATAATGAAAATGTTCGAAACTTAGAGTATATAATAATAGGCTCCAACTAGTCTGGGACCCGATTCTGATTAAAATGAAAACTGCATCATAACGTCATTTTATATAAACCAAAGACTTATATTACTTTAAATAATGAATCTGTTTTTAAAGTTCAACAGTTTCATAACATTACAGTTCCTGCTTTTAGTTTTTTTTAATTTCCCATGAATTACACCGCATACCTATAAATAATTTATCATTCAAAGAATCCTTCAGTTCTCTTTGGGTTGTACACTTAACTTGGATACGAATCGAATACGAGTTACTGCACAAAAGCACTATCCAGTCATGTATATCAGTTCATGAAGTTAACAATTTTTAGCCTTTCCCTATAACGAACTAATGATAGCTAAAGCTTTTTTAATAAAT
>NDFZ01000044.1:0-10087 GCA_002192655.3 Mamestra configurata | reverse complement strand
AGACCACAGACTACTTAAAACTATATTTCATAAGATATGCATGAAATTCTTTATGTATATTATGTTTTACCAAGGCGAAGATGGCGGGAGGAGTTCGACTCCTACCGAAAATACAGGCCCGAACTAGCAAAGGATAGAGATGTGTGGTGTGTGTACGGGAGAGGGAGGCCTTTGACCAGCTGTGAGACTAAACTTGGGCTTAGAATACGTTTCAGGCCTATCATAAAAGAGTGACTCTTCACTCTTTAATAATATATATAATTTTTTTNAGACTATATTGTTAGAATATTTATGAATTTTAGAGTTCCGAACCTCTATATGGATAACGGAACCCTTATAGGGTCACTCGATTTTCTGTTTGTCCGTCTGACTCTATGGTCACAGCCGATATTCTCCGAATCTACATGACCGATTCAGTTGAAATTTGATTAACATATAATTTTTTGTGACCCAAACACGAACGTGTAGCGAACATAAATAAATTTTGACAATAGGGTCACTTGATGGGGGGCAAATAAAAAAAAAAAAAAACTTTTTTTGGTGTTGATGTATCAAATGAAGGGCGTATTGTGAGGGAAAAGTCTAAAATTTTTGAAAAAAATACAGGTAATAGTTTTTTTTTTGCCTATACATGCTATAAAACGTGTCCCTTTTGATATTCCATAACTTTAAGGTTATTTTATGGTTAGGTGAACAATCGTGACATTATCGAATTATTTTCTATGAAAAATTAAAACGAAAAAAATAATAATTGAAAAATAATTCATGTGCCAGGGGATTCTTTGGCATGGTCTCATTGATACCCTAGAGTTACGGGATATCAAAAAGAACACGTTGTAGATTACAGGAAACTATTATGAGAAGTTTATTGTTTGAAAGTAACATGTTCCTAGATTCGGTCGGAACCCTTTGCATGCGAGTCCGACTCGCACTTAGTCGGTTTTTATTGTTTAAGGGGTATTTTGCTGTACCTTCTAAATAATAAATAAATATCTACTCGGGAATTATATTAATGTCTGGTTTTTCACAAATCGATACCAGAAATATGAATTCACGTAAGGGACATTTTGGCATTTTGCGTAAATGAACCTTACGTTAATTATCGTAGATGCAATTTGGCGTTTTGGGTAAATGTCCCTTACGTCAATTGATACTTCTGGTATCGAAATATTAAATCCTTTAACAAAAACGAAAACTCTCTCTCTAGTCGCTTAATTTTCTAAAATCCCCTTTATATACAATGCATCATTGCCGTTTGTTTTATAAGAGCACCTTCGTACCTTTCACAGCGACGACTGCGGGCAATGAGTCTGCTGTCGACAGGGACGACCAACATGAGCAGTATCAACGAGAATTATTCGCACAACCCCCGGCCTCACAGTACGGAGATAATGCTTTATTTACAAGGAATTATTTACAAACCTCCGGGTTACATGTATGATACAATATTTTTTATTTCAGACGAGAAAAGTGGAATTGATATCGNCTCGGGAATTATATTAATGTCTGGTTTTTCACAAAAATTAAATCCTTTAACAAAAACGAAAACTCTCTCTCTAGTCGCTTACGCAATGTATCATTGCCGTTTGTTTTATAAGAGGACCTTCGTACCTTTCACAGCGACGACTGCGGGCAATGAGTCTGCTGTCGACAGGGACGACCAACATGAGCAGTATCAACGAGAATTATTCGCACAACTCCCGGCCTCACAGTACGGAGATAGTTAATGCTTTATTTACAAGGAATTATTTACAAACCTCCGGGTTACGAGTATGATACAATATTTTTTATTTCAGACGAGAAAAATGGAATTGATATCAAAGCTTTTTCCCCGACTGCTGCGGAGCTCAAAAAGAGGGTATTGTTTTTACGCTAATAATTATTATATACGGGTCCAATGTTATTTGCCTATAATAGGTATATTAAGATAAACGTGTTTGAGGTTAGGTTCCTCGTTGACTGCAGCTTACAACGAGCCATCTCACAAGGCAGTGCTGAGATCCTTTTGCATAAGTATAAGTACCGAGTTGTTTTCTTTACAAACTGTGTTATTGTTGTATTTACCCATAGTGTTTTCTTTTTTGACTATGAATATTGCAACATTCAAAATATAGAAGAGAAAAGAAAAAAGAAAGAAAACTAGTTTATTTGGTACACACAGGTACCTCCACACGATGTTGCCATGTTGGTACAAATAGAACGAAACTTAATTTTAAACAATAACATCGTGTGCCCCGCGACTGCATCAAATAGGTCCAGTACAGCAAAATGTCAGACCTGGTTTTCAACTGTACCTTACGTTAAACTGTACAGATATAAATCAGCTATGTAAGGGGATAAATATACAAATAAATAGATATACTTAATAATATGTTCATGTGTAGTAAACAATACATAAAAATTTGCTGTCTAGTAATAGATATGTAAATATTATTTGTTTTCGTTGTCAAGGATTTGCAAACAATATTACTAAGACGAGAATGAAAAAAAGCGCCGTAATATGAAGCGCAGGTGCATTTGATGAATAACATCTATATATTATTCAATATAGAATTACAAATACATCTCTGTTGAATTGCGTCAAAAGAAAATTCAAATCATGCCGCGATACTTCTAAATTATCAAAAGAAAAGCGTCGAGATTATTCTCAATAAATATAGCAGATGCCTCGCCGAAGCAGAGACAGCTGTAATCATTGTTATCTTAACAGTAGCTGCAGCGTTATGGCTTGCGGGGTTCAGCAACGGCCGAGTCGTTCCGGAGATTGCCGAAGTGCTGGCGAAGTTGCCGGCAATTGCGCGGATTGCCGGACGTTTGCCATTCTTGTTAGACTGTAACAGTATTGTTGTTGATCGTGCTTCTGAGTAGGTAGGTAAGTAGATGTGTCTAGATTTCATGCTTAGAGCACTTATGTAAGACTCGCTTCTACTAGCGTCTTCGCCCGCGTGATTGTAGAAATGTATCCCAAGGGAATGTGCTCCCCATACAAACCGTATTCTATGTCCTATTCCGGGACATGATCTACCCGTGTGCCAAGTTTCATCCATATCCTTTCAGCGATTAAGATGTGAAGAGGTAAGAAACGAAAGGCAGAGTTACTTGTTTTTTTTTTATTTAAATTTTATAATCTAAAGTAATAAGTAAATTTTAATAAGTAGTAACTACCTATGGGTTACACCCGGGTTTGGTTTTTAAATACGAAAGGAAGCTGTTAATGCACTTGCTTATTGTTCTTCGGATTTTTATCAATACCCAACCCAAAAGTATCTAATTTGAGCACCAGAAGTAATGCCTATGACATTAAGTCCGCCTGTGTTCATATTTTGTGCGTTAAGCAAATATAAATAGGGAAAGGGAGAGCAAGACATTTGGCCTGCAGTGAGACAACACATGCTGGTAAATAAACACCTAAGCTATCTTAGATCGTCATGGTAAACAAGAATTTTTAATAAATACCGCTATTAGACTTTAAACTTCATCTGTTGGTGATCCAATCCAGTCCATCGGTAAAAACAATCGAGACACAATTAAGACAACTCTATTGTACTTGAAGTTTCTTCAGTTTATTTTTACAAGAAACGTGCTCAACATTAACGAAACATTAAGGACAGCGGCTTCCATTTAATATCATAACGTTTTCAACATAGAACTTAACGTTAGCTACGACTGCGGCGAACAGAGACGGATGGCGACTTTAACCGCAACAATTACTGTTTTCCTTACTCCTAAGTCCTAACTGGTTTAACGAATCATTTCTTACTTACTTCATATTTTTCCTTGACACAATGAATGAATGAATGCAAGATAACGGTGCTTCACTTCTGTTTGTTTTTGACGCAGTAGGCCATACACATTGAAAAGTAATGTCTGCATATTTGTGGTTTATGAAATAAGTACAAAGTGATGTTTTTGAAGTGATAACTTGTTATGGGAGAGTAAACCTTCGTAACGTAACGCGTTACGGTGCCAGTCTGTCTGGCTTCCCTTTCTCTTACGCATACGGCAGCGGTAGGCAGGCTCTTCCCCTCTCACTCTAACCCACAGCGCTAGGCGTATTTCGGACAGACGCTTCCCATAGTTCAACTTAGATTAGTTTAAGTTATCTTTTCTGTCGGGCGTCCCGAGACGCACACGTTTTTTTTTTATTTATGTCAAAGATCTCTTTAGAAAAAAATATAGTTGTTTTTTTTATATAACAATGGTGTGTTGCTTCAAAGTCTTGTCCAGACCATGCAATATAATCATGTAGTATCGCTACGAACAAGGAAATCCTTGCTTGCTTGTTTTCCTTCGGCAGAAATGACGAACTTCCATACAAACTTGCCCCAAGTACCCTTTGATAAATAAGGTACTTACTCTTGTGCCATTATTGTGGGTTGACCCAGCTGTTAAGGTTTAACATAATGTTTTAACACAGAATTAACATAATGTTAACCTAACACTCTTCAAATAAAAAGAGTGTTGCTTTCAACCATTGATTTATGTGTAAGTATAGGGATTGTTAAAGAGCCCCCATGTGTGAGAATGAAACGCTTAATACTGTGTAGCTGAGCACATAATAACCCTCAGCTAAACAAACAGAGTCTGCAGGACCCGCTCGCGTTGGAAGCGCTTACTTCGCAATAAAACTAACACAATCACTAACAAAGTATAATAATATTTGGCAAACGAGGCTCCGGGAATACTTGTAGGAAATTGTTACCCGGAATTAAAAGCCGCCGCAATGAACAATTTGCTATACTCGCGCCTGCGAATTCGTTTCAGAAAACATTAGGTACTAAACTGTAGTGATTTCATTATTAATCTCACAACGTCGAAAATCAAGATATTTTCAAAGTTATGCATGCCTGGACCGCGCGCACTATAGATAACTTTTTCATGAATGTTGGTAGAAAGGGAATTTTCAGAAATAAGAACAGGAAACAGACGACAACTTACTACTGGGAGTCTTAAAACTAAGAGTGAATCAGTTACTTATAAACGAGCTCAATCGTCCACCTCATCATTGCTGATCAAAGCCTAACAATAAACATAACAAAGCTTAACGGAAAACTTGAAAATTATGTTTTTCCTAACAAATAACACGACGAAGTGGAGTCTACATTAAAGCACAATATCACACCGTATAAGCAGTAAATGAAAGGAGTGTCAGGTAGTGGGGGGCGTGACGAGTCAATTACCGGCGCCTGACAGCCAATAGGAAGTGATTAGCTATCATATTGTACTGGAAGGAGACGCGGATTTGTTGGGATTAGCGTGAAATAGGTACGAGATTTATTATAAGCAGTATCTTGTTAATGCTGCGATTGCTTAAAGACGATTGGTTGCAATTGGTGGAAGCCATAAGTGATTTGGGGGCTCAAGGACTGAGACACATCTAATCATTCAGCTGTATGTACTGTAATAATACTAAATGTCAGTTTGGTTTGTGAATAATAATTAAGATGTCCAATAGCAAATTGTTTTCTTCTATTTGTTTTCAGTGTTCACCTTGATTCTCCTCCCTGTGAGCTTAATGTGGCTGATTGTGTAAGCTAAAACGAAAGTAGCTAATTGCAGGTGATTCTAATAAAATCAACCAATGTCCATATTTATAAACGATAAATTGTTATCGCTAACTAATTTAGGTCTCACCAACACACTAGCGAAACGTTGTAATAAATAACAAAATAAGTACTTATTATAATTTGCGCTCAAACTGCGGCGTGTGATCTAACAGCTGTTCAACGCGAGTTCAGCCGATGTATTGTGCCAACATCACGACTCGAGACCACAGACTACTTAAAACTATATTTAATAAGATATGCATGAAATTCTTTATGTATATTATGTTTTACCAAGGCGAAGTTGGCAGGAGGAGTTCGACTCCTACCGAAAATACTGGCCCGAACTAGCAAAGGATAGAGATGTGTGGTGTGTGTACGGGAGAGGGAGGCCTTTGACCAGCTGTGGGACTAAACTTGGGCTTAGAATACGTATCAGGCCTATCATAAAAGAGTGACTCTTCACTCTTTAATTATATATATATATTTCATATTTAGTGAAATAAAAGTGGTTGTTATAAAGTATTTTATAAAATAACTAGCGTTGTAGTTAAAAGTTAAGGTTCTAGTAACTTCGTAGTTTTCATCTAAAAGAAAAACTCTTTGAAAGAATTACTCAAGTCGATCTAATGTTTGCTCTTGTGCATGATGCCCAACACATTATTTGCGCAAAATATTACGAGCGGGCTAATCGCAGTGAACATTTACCCAAATAAACATTATTATTCAAGACTAACGCCACTGAAACACAAACACGAGAATTCTTAAACAAAACAAAGAATAATCTCGTTCTTCAAGAAAACTAATTCAATTCATTACGTTTCAGCGGACGCAGACGGGAGAAAAACGAATGATAAGCTTAGGACAATGCTCAGGTAGGTACAGACTGCGAGACTACGACTTAATGTAATAACAATGAGACGAACAACCGCGGAGCGAGCGGACAGATGAGATGAGAGCACTACCAGTACACAAGCACAACTGTCTGCGAAGCCAGACGACTATAATGAGACCTAATGCTCACTCTTAATTCACTCTTGCATTCATAATTATTCGCATTTGAATTTTAAAATGACGACATTAGCGACATCTATTGGCGGAGGGTCATTCACATCTATTGGCGGCCGCCAGATGACTTTAATTTAAAATATGAATTTTGGAGCGAAACTCTTGAGATTTAAAAGGCTAGCCAAGCGTAGGGGCTACGGTGTCCTATTTTGTTAAAAAACAGCGATGCGTTTGAGTTTTGGATGAGTATTTTTGATATCAACAATTACCTATAGGTTCCACGTGTTAGAGCCAACAGAATATAGCTTTAGTCGGTCATTCCCAAATTAACAGAAGCTAGTCATTCAGTTTACTTTTCCTAAAACTTCTTACATGTTAGCAGTGAAAACTTTGAGAACAGAGTAGAATATTTACATAATTCGAGAATGCAATTGAAACTAACTTGCACATCTTATCACAAGTTGGCAGTCGTTGGGATATAATTAGTGAATGTAGACCCGACCCGCGGCCGCGCTTGAGTGGCGGCTGTGTTCAACGTTGAGCTGCATTTAAGATTAATACAATAGGGACTTTTCTATCAAAGAGTAGATACATTCTGACTGGAAATATACACGATATTTCTGTTCTCGAGTATTAAGAATGGGTAGTAACTAGTAGAGGAGGTACATAGGCACCTATTATAACGTTAAAGGTATTTCAAAATTTCCAAATTATCCTCGTTTTCTGAATTGAAGATCGGAAGTTGAGACCTTTTGAAACTCTACTGTAACATGAGAAGTTGTCAAACTTAAGCATTAAGATTTGACAAGTTATCAAATTCAAACTTCTCAATTCAGAAACCGAGGGTGGGATTTAGGAGTTTAATTTATTAGATGACTGGGCCTTTTTCACAATGTTCGCCGTTAATTACAAACAAATAATCTGGTCTCAAACTTGTTTCCTAATAACAAGTTCAATAAAAGGAGCATTAACGATCGTCTGTAAAAGATCTACATATGACAGGACTGCAGTCATGCTTCTAAAGACAAGCTTAAAATGATCGATGTACAAGATCTTAGTACAAAATATTAAGTTGTTATTACATCCGTGCCAGTCGCTCCGACAACTCCTTTGACAAGCTCCGATAAAATACTTCTCTCTGAATTGCATTTTAACAAAGATCGCTAGCATGTTATTGATGCCGGCGAATATTACAGAAAGCAATCTCAAAGACATTCCTTTATACGGATACAAAGAATATGCTTGAAAATATACTACCTTGAAGGTTATTCAATATTTGCATGGGAAATGTTAAAACATTGACGAATGAAACGATTCACAGATGCTGCTGTTCTGCTCGGCCTGGCAGAGGACACGGAGGAATAGGCGGAGTTGATGACCACCTTCAGTTATTGGACAGACACCGACAGAAGAAAAGTAAATGATCTGGGCATATCGTTAGTAAGGTAGGTGGTCGATAAGTACTTAGGACATCTGTCATGTTGGCTTCATATAGGTGATTGTCACCACAGCGAATGTCTCATCTATGTTCCTAATTACATCGGCACCGTCACTCTTAAACATAATACGTAGAGATCCTCTTTTATCAGGACCTCTTGCAAACACATAGTAACAAAGGTAGAAATGAGTATGAGATCAGACTAGGCTCAGTAAGAAGAGAAAAAGCTACTTAGCATGACAGTTTCTACATCTTGCTATGAAAATGACACCTACTATTGCAGTTTAAAAACCATCTAGTAGAGTAAATAAAGACTTTCAGTATTTTGAAAGAAATAATTACTTTCAGGAACAGAGAAAACTCCGTGTATCCAATTACCAACTGTTCGTCAAGGGAACAAAGACTCCCCCTCCCGCAACCCTCTCTCGCGACACAAAGGGGTTCCGCTGCCAAGACTTTAACTGCATTGACTTAATTCCTTAATCCTTTAATTCTTAAGAATAGACTCGTCAATGGAGACTAAATACGCGCAATTTCTCACAGAACACAACCGAGGTACGGTCACGTGGATTTCCCTCGAATAGAAACATTTAGAGAAACAGAAATATTATCTTCTACAGAATAAGTCCAGTATAAACGGATGCAGCTGAGTACCAGTATTTCACGAGCGTTTACCTGTCTGAGCTCCAGAACTCCATCGCTGGGTACCACAGTACACCTTGAAAAGACTGCTGTCATATTCTAAGGCTTCTGACTACTTGTGACGACTGTCAAAGAGGTTTAAATGACAGCCGCACGCATGGAGGCACGAGGCACGGAGGAATCTTGGTATATTAAGGTGGTCAACCATCCATGAACCGACCTAGGCAAGCGTTGCTTCACCTTGAAGATCGGCTTATGCGGCAGTTACTATTTAGCCATAAGCTTCCCCTCTTTCCTTCCTCCCTCCTACAGAATGTAGAGTTTAATGTTAGTTATAAATATTCCGAGTGCACTCCACAGTACATCAATTGATGACACTTTTCATCAAATTATTTACAGGCCTGGACTGGCCATAGGGCAAGTTGGGCAAATGCCCGATGGGAACACACGGTGGGCCGGTCTAGCCGATATGCGATCGACTTTGGTCTGGCCGATTTGCTATTAAAAAAACAGAAACATCGATTAGAGTAACGTACCGTCAAGTCGAGAACCTAATTCCTTGCTTTCTAAAAAAATGGATCAAAGTTCAGTTCTCGCCGCGAATTCTCTTTTATGTCTTTACCGAATGAAAACGGGTACTAGTTTAGGTAAATAAAGAAGGCGGCGGGAGCCATATCTGGTGAATTAGGTGGTTGTTCCATGGTATTTGTTGAGTTTTTAGTCAACAATTCGTTCATGAACAATGATGGCCGTTTGATCTTCCGGCAAGAATTCCGAGCCCACAACACCGCGATAGTCAAAGAATCCACATGACTTTGACTTTTGACTTTGAAGTGGTTTTTTCTGTTTCGGTTATTGGAAGGCGCCCCTCCGAAGCTTGTTAACTGGTTTGCATGTCAAACTCAGTAAAAATGCGTTTCATGAAGGAATCGACTCGTTCTAGCATGTCCTCAGCGACTCTTATGCGATTGAATTTTTGGAGAAAGTTGAGGTCTTTTGGGACTAGTCAAGCGGCAACATGTTTCATACCCAAGTGATTGTTTAAAATGGTACGATCGACTCGTGTGACGAGAAAGCGCGCGACACAGAAAGTTCAGCAGCTATCTCTTACAAACTTGAATGAGGATTGTCATTCACTATTTCCTTTACTTTTGCGATGTTAACTTCAGTTGAAGATGTTGATGGCCTACCAGAGCGAGCCAAATCTTCCATCACATCTCGACCTCATTTGACTGCACTGTTCCACTCATAAGCACGTGTTTTTGATAAAGTCAATTCACCGTAAGCCTTCTGTAACATTTTCAGCGACTCCGAACACGAATATCCATTTGGAAGCAAAATTTGAGACAAACTCTTTGTTCGATGTTTTTGTCCATTATGAAATTCGCATTATACACTAGCGATGATCCAATAAAAAACGGTACTGTATTTAATCTAAATAAAACTCAGCGCCAAC
>NDFZ01000043.1:0-10085 GCA_002192655.3 Mamestra configurata | reverse complement strand
AGGCCATTGGGTTCTAACACAGCCGGAACGCCGACGGTGACAAGAGCTCGTCGGATGATGTTGATGCATGTTCTTAATATATGTAGTGTGGCCAAATCGGATTTATACAACGTCGTTTCGCTCCCATTTGAAAGTATTACCAAATTTTATTTATTTATTTATTATAAGGCTTTATTATAGTTTTATGGTGTCCTATTTTTAGTTAAAGAGTCGCGATTTTGTTTTGAATAGTCATTAAGGCCAGGACTATTGCATTTATTTTAGTCATTTAATTCGAAAGTTCCAAAGCAAATTGAAAACGACCGATTTTTTTTCAAATAAAATTATTCGGGTGTTGGTCTGATTTTAGTGAAAGGGAAAATATTTGTTAAACAAGTCACAGGTAAAGGTAAGAGAATTCATTTCTGATCCACGAAATATCCCTTAATCCGCTTCAATTCGACTAATTAGGTGGAGTAATTTCATTATTTTTCAGGAAAGAGCCCACATGGCAGGTGCCGCTGAGTGTTACAAAGTAATCACTACCGTTTTAAGAGTTAAATTTTTTGACTTCATCAAATTAATCTGTAGAGATAAGAAAACCACTGGTTCTAATACTTGTAAAACTGTGTCGTAATATATGTATATGAGCTATCTGACATCACCCTTTAATATGACCACACACTTCTGGTCACACACCCTGTATAGAATAAGTACGCAATTACGCATCTATGAAAGGTGTCTGTTAGTACGAAAGTGAAACTGTTCTAAATACGTTTCACTTAATGGGAAAACTAGGTTTTGTAATACTTGGTACTTTAATTTTATTAGTGCCAGACCCTTTGTTAACACGTAAATGTTTAATGGGAATTAAATCAGGTCAGCCCGAAACGTATTCGTATTTAACCAAAGCAATATCACAAACATGTTTGGTTTCATCAAATTACCTATGTTTGAAAAAATACAATATACATTTTCAATATTTAAGCCAAATTTTCCGTTTAATGATCCGCCTTTTCCCAATTTTTGATTTATTCGGTCAAACGTTTCCTAATATTTTAACTAGACGATGAAGGAAAATGTGGCATAAGTACTAAAAACTTTAATTACGAGGAACAATACCAAATAAACATTTTAAAGGACTAGCTGACCCGCGCTACTTCCGCGTCTGCGTCACATTTTTCATTAATGCTCCGCTCCTATTGATCGTAGCGTGATGTTCAACTCTGGTAATTAAATTCCTTACAGACTATTATTGTATGGCATTGAACTTCATTCTATTATCAACACTATGTGACAATTTGAATAAAAGCTACCTGCGTTAGATCCGTGAGAAACAAGCGAACATCAAAGGCTCATCATATCTGCGTCTTCTAATCTATCGACACGATATCGTGATTCTTTCTGTGATTATTGTCACGACATTCCGTTCTAGAGATTGTTTACATCAGGCACTCTTCATTCGTTTAAGTTTCCCGAGGGACAGCTGGCGCAAGCACATATACACTGTCATTTGTTTTTACGCTATATTCGATGGATAATCTCGTTCTGAAATGTTTGTTGGATTTCACTTTCGAGCTAATTTAATAAGCCTGTAGTCTTTTTTAAGCATGGGAAATCATCAAATGATTCCTCCTACTCATGGGGGAGCGGAAGGGAATGTCAGACTCTTACTCACTAAAACCCTTCCGTGTTCCTCCTAATGCCTTTTGCGTTCCAGGTTCGCGGTGACTCTTTCGAACAAATTCCTCAACCCTGGCCGAAGCCTATTGTCTGCGGAAATGTGGTCGACTGTTAACACTTCTTCTGGGGCAGTCAAGTAAAAATACGTCACCGATGAACTTATGATCGAAATCCTAAGAAACACATGTTTTAAAGCCCTGCTGCAATATTTCGTACCTATTTTTTGTATTTTTTAAAATAGAGCCAGACCGGACTACAGTAATTACTTCAGAGATTCAGCTATTATCGTTAATCTACCTACTTCAGATATTTACGTCCATTTGCATTAAAACCAGGGGAATTTAAGCCAAGGGTCGGAAATCCATCAGAACTCCTTTATTCAGGAATGCGTTCTGACCTATATACCAATTCAAAAGGAAGATCCTTCTGAATTGGAAAGGTCTTCGACTCAAGTAGAATGACAACGGAGAAAGCCCCCAATTAAAGTCAATAAAAATTCAATTTCAATTTTAAAAAAATATTAAGGAATAAACGAGACTTTAATAATAATCACACATTATCGGCACTATAAGGTTCATTGTAAAGAACCAATTATCTTAAGAATTATAATATATTGTTTGTATATGACTGTTTGATGCAAAAATAAAACAAAAAAATAAATAAAAAAATGTTACCGTAAAATTGAAAACGCCATAAGATTGTAAAATATCGCGTTAAATTGTAAACTATTTTTTCTTAATAAGACACGAATATATTGGAAACTATTGAATGGATGGGATTTATTGTATACAAAACGTTTTTTTTTTTCATCATATATCGAGAAATTATAAATCTAATTGAGATTAATTGTAATCTTACGGACTCTGCAATTTTTTGGTGACATATACATAAGTGTTGATACTATTTGGATCCACTTTATTATTAACATTTCAATAGTAGGTAGGTATTAAAATGTGCCTTAACACCTATCCCGCTTGGGGAAAATTACCCAGTAATTTTTTTTTGGATGGAATATCATCAAATGACTCCCGGCTCCAGGCGGAGCGGAAGGGAGTGTCACACTGTTACTGACTAAAAACCCTCACGTATTCTTTACGTTTCAGGGCCGCGGTAACTCTTTCAAACGCTTTTGCAACCCTGGACAAATTGGCATGAGCACCGGCAGGACTATATTCAGGGGGTGCATTCTTCAAAACCCCGCCTTGAATAGGATAGGTTTTCTTTTGCCCAGAATTAACGAAGACGGATACAAGGCCGATCGCGAGGGAGCTCGAAGTACCGTACCTCGGATTTTCTAGGTCTCTTTTACTGACTACATTCCGCTTGTCTATTTAAAAAAAATATTATTTTCGTATGTTTTATTCAAAGCCAGGGGGGTGCAAGTGCTCCCCCTTGCACCCCCCTCCCGGCGCCCACGCAAATAGAATACCTGTTGTTTTGTTCCGATTTATTTCGTTACGGAATCCAAAACATTTAAATTGTTTCTCCTAGACTCGTCGAGTTTCATTGACTCGGCATTTTTCTGATGGTCGACACTATTGATTTTGGCCTTCAGGTGTTTGGAAATGGAGTGGCGGGCTTGTCTCTGTCTTGTCTTGCTCAATATTAGGAAGCTCACAAGCGAGGCAGACTAACAAATCCAATAGGATTAAAAATATTTAATTTAAAAAAAAAACCATTCGATATTATAATTTGTTTACTCTTCAAAACCAAGATAAAAGTCAAGTCGNTCGACTAATTAGGTGGAGTAATTTCATTATTTTTCATTAAAGAGCCCACATCGCAGGTGCTGCTGAGTGTTACTATGGGAGGTAATCACTACCGTTTTAAGAGTTCAATTTTTTGACAACATCAAATTAATCTGTAGAGATAAGAAAACCACTGGTTCTAATACTCGTAAAACTGTGTCGTTATAAATATTAGCCACCTGACATTACCCTTAAATATGACCACACACTACTAGTCACACACCCTGTATAGAATAAGTACGTACCTATGAAAGGTGTCTGTTAGTACGAAAGTGAAACTCTTCCAAATACGATTCACTTAATGGGAAAACTAGGTTTTTTAAGACTTGGTACTTTCATTTTATTAGTGACAGACCCTTTGTTAAAACGTAAATGTTTAATGGGAATTAAATCAGGTCAGCCCGAAACGTATTCGTATTTAACCAAAGCAATATCACAAACATGTTTGGTTTCATCAAATTACCTATGTTTGAAAAAATACAATATACATTTTCAATATTAAGCCAAATTTTCCGTTAAATGATCCGCCTTTTCCCAATTTTTGATTTATTCGGTCAAACGTTTCCTAATATTTTAACTAGACGATGAAGGAAAATGTGGCATAAGTACTAAAAACTTTAATTACGAGGAACAATACCAAATAAACATTTTAAAGGACTAGCTGACCCGCGCTACTTCCGCGTCTGCGTCACATTTTTCATTAATGCTCCGCTCCTATTGATCGTAGCGTGATGTTCAACTCTGGTAATTAAATTCCTTACAGACTATTATTGTATGGCATTGAACTTCATTCTATTATCAACACTATGTGACAATTTGAATAAAAGCAACCTGCGTTAGATCCGTGAGAAACAAGCGAACATCAAAGGCTCATCATATCTGCGTCTTCTAATCTATCGACACGATATCGTGATTCTTTCTGTGATTATTGTCACGACATTCCGTTCTAGAGATTGTTTACATCAGGCACTCTTCATTCGTTTAAGTTTCCCGAGGGACAGCTGGCGCAAGCACATATACACTGTCATTTGTTTTTACGCTATATTCGATGGATAATCTCGTTCTGAAATGTTTGTTGGATTTCACTTTCGAGCTAATTTAATAAGTCTGTAGTCTTTTTTAAGGATGGGAAATCATCAAATGATTCGTCCTACTCATGGGGGAGCGGAAGGGAATGTCAGACTCTTACTCACTAAAACCCTTCCGTGTTCCTCCTAATGCCTTTTGCGTTCCAGGTTCGCGGTGACTCTTTCGAACAAATTCCTCAACCCTGGCCGAAGCCTATTGTCTGCGGAAATGTGGTCGACTGTTAACACTTCTTCTGGGGCAGTCAAGTAAAAATACGTCACCGATGAACTTTTGATCGAAATCCTAAGAAACACATGTTTTAAAGCCCTGCTGCAATATTTCATACCTATTTTTTGTATTTTTAAAATAGAGCCAGACCGGACTACAGTCATTACTTCAGAGATTCAGCTATTGTCGTTAATCTACCTACTTCAGATATTTACGTCCATTTGCATTAAAACCAGGGGAATTTAAGCCAAGGGTCGGAAATCCATCAGAACTCCTTTATTCAGGAATGCGTTCTGACCTATATACCAATTCAAAAGGAAGATCCTTCTGAATTGGAAAGGTCTTCGACTCAAGTAGAATGACAACGGAGAAAGCCCCCAATTAAAGTCAATAAAAATTCAATTTCAATTTAAAAAAAATATTAAGGAATAAACGAGACTTTAATAATAATCACACATTATCGGCACTATAAGGTCCATTGTAAGGATCCAATTATTGTCTTAAGAATTATAATATATTGTTTGTATATGACTGTTTGATGCAAAAATAAAACAAAAAAAAAAAAAAAAAATGTTACCGGAAAATTGAAAACGCCATAAGATTGTAAAATATCGCGTTAAATTGTAAACTATTTTTTCTTAATAAGACACGAATATATTGGAAACTATTGAATGGATGGGATTTATTGTATACAAAACGTTTTTTTTTTCATCATATATCGAGAAATTATAAATCTAATTGAGATTAATTGTAATCTTACAGACTCTGCAATTTTTTGGTGACATATACATAAGTGTTGATACTATTTGGATCCACTTTATTTTTAACATTTCAATAGTAGGTAGGTTAAAATGTGCCTTAACACCTATCCCGCTTGGGGAAAATTACCCAGTAATTTTCTTTTGGATGGAATATCATCAAATGACTCCCCGCTCCAGGCGGAGCGGAAGGGAGTGTCACACTGTTACTGACTAAAAACCCTCACGTATTCTTTACGTTTCAGGGCCGCGGTAACTCTTTCAAACGCTTTTGCAACCCTGGACAAATTGGCATGAGCACCGGCAGGACTATATTCAGGGGGTGCATTCTTCAAAACCCCGCCTTGAATAGGATAGGTTTTCTTTTGCCCAGAATTAACGAAGACGGATACAAGGCCGATCGCGAGGGAGCTCGAAGTACCGTACCTCGGATTTTCTAGGTCTCTTTTACTGACTACATTCCGCTTGTCTATTTAAAAAAAATATTATTTTCGTATGTTTTATTCAAAGCCAGGGGGGTGCAAGTGCTCCCCCTTGCACCCCCCTCCCGGCGCCCACGCAAATAGAATACCTGTTGTTTTGTTCCGATTTATTTCGTTACGGAATCCAAAACATTTAAATTGTTTCTCCTAGACTCGTCGAGTTTCATTGACTCGGCATTTTTCTGATGGTCGACACTATTGATTTTGGCCTTCAGGTGTTTGGAAATGGAGTGGCGGGCTTGTCTCTGTCTTGTCTTGCTCAATATTAGGAAGCTCACAAGCGAGGCAGACTAACAAATCCAATAGGATTAAAAATATTTAATTTAAAAAAAAAACCATTCGATATTATAATTTGTTTACTCTTCAAAACCAAGATAAAAGTCAAGTCGCATTAAAATAATTGTATTGTTTTACCCAAATAATGTTTATTTGAATTTTCTTTAATAAAAAAAGAATAATTTAACAAAGAAAATCTTTCTTCATTACGTCGGCATAGAGATAGAATGTTTTCCCGAGGGAGGATAATCCATATATTTTTTTTTTTGTTTCAGTATTATTCTCTCAATATTAGAATATCTAAATAAACAAAAACCAGCTTTAGAATAAAAACTTCATGTTGCTTTGGTACTACTTTGCTAAGAGATTTGTTAAAGGAGTAAATGACATTTCGAAGAGTTATTTACAACAAATATTATCATGTTTTTTACTCGGATTTATAAAATGATACCATTACAACAGCAGCTCCTAAAATGAACATCACCATATACAGCCAATATCATAAATGTGAGAATCCTGTATGTTTAATATAAAAACATGTTTAAAAATCACGATTCTACTATTGATAGAACGGCTTTGTATGAAACTTGGCGCAACCACGGCTTGACCATAGTTCTAACCCAGGACATTTCATTAGCTCGTGGGATGGGAAATTTCCTCGATAAGGACACATGAAACATTAAATCCTCGAAAAGCATTCCCTTGGGATGATTTCCTGCTTTCACACGGGCGAAGTCGTTGGTAGAAGCCGTAGTATGATAGAAGCCACCAATAACATTTTTGCTGCTATTTACTTCGAATTTTGGAGTCATTATCATATCAGCCGAAAGACGTCCACTGCTGGACATAGGCCTCCCCCAAGTGTCGCCATAACAACCGGTCCTGTGCTACCCGCGATCCGCACCAGGTCATCGGTCCACCTTGTGGGAGGCCTTCCAACGCTGCGTCTTCCGGTACGCGGTCGCCACTCCAGAACTTTTAGTAGTTAGATGAAATTCTTAACCAATTGAATCACATTAAAGACACTTTGGTCGATGCCAAATAAATTTGCAATAACGGTCATTGACCCACCTACAATTATTGACTTAATTCCTAAAACGCTGTACTGAATCAACATTTATCGTGATCTTATACATTTTCTAGAAATTAAAAAGGATCCATAATTTATTGGCCAGGTATCTACGAAGATATTATTAAGGAAAGGGCAATGACCGTTATTGCAAATTTATCGAACATACAATACTTACCGTATCTAACTCCTCTTTTTGTCCCTTGTTCATTGACTTATATAAGTCAGTCAATAAATTAACTCGTCGCTTTTCCGCACACACGATAAAAGGTTCTCCATGTGATAAGTGCTATTGGCTCGATTCAATTCACTTCGCATTGGCGTTGAAACGATGGAGGAAGAATTCTTAAAAAATATTGTCACCAAAAAGTAAATGTAGTGCTTTTATTAACTTTCACTTGTATGTGAATTGAATTGAATCATGTAAGTTCTCGTTGCTAGGCCTCCCACAATGTGGATCGATGACCTGGTGAAGGTGGCAGAAATCCACCGGATTTGAAACGCACAGGAACGGTCGGTGTGACTTTTGGGGTAGGCCTATTTCAAGCAGTGGTCGGCAAAAATATGATGATGATTTATTTATTTATTAAAAAAAAATACACAGAACAAGCTTACAGTTTACAAAACCAAAACCCTATATGCTAACAATTTAACAACTTCAAGTATCAAACAAAAATATCATTGCATTAATTTAGAGAAATTAAATAATTTGAGAAATAAAATTAAAATAAATAAAATTATATGTCAAATACAAAGATGTCAAAGGAATTCAACTATCAACATTAACGCATTGAAATTCAAATGTCAAACATACGAGTAGTAATTCAAATTTATTACAATTGAGAAATAAATGAAAAATTTATAATATAAAATAAATAATAATATAATTAACCAGTGGTGATTAAAACAGACGATCGACGAATCTTAGATATTCCTAAACGTAGAGATGGGTTACCATGCAATGCAGAAATGTCTATAAAATTGTGCTGAGCGTACTCTTACCACCGAAAGATAACTCTTTATTTTTTTTCTGTATCATTACGTAATACTATTCTTCTCTTTTACTATGTGTTTTTTGCTGTTGGTTTGTGTCTTTGTCAAAAAAATATTTTATAATCTATTCTGCTAAAAACATTATATTGATTCAAAGGAATCATGAAGAAAGTATCTGTGCCATCAATCTCCTGCCCTTATCTAAATTTATTTGGGATCCGCGTACAAAAAAAAAACTTTATTCTGCTGCCATATTCAGTTGATTATTCTCCGTCTGTTGTATGATTACATGGACTTACGTACAATCTATAACTTACTTACTATTATAATGAGAAAGTAACTCTGTCTGCCTGTTACGCTTCCACGCCTAAACCGCTGAACTAATTTTGATGAAACTTGGCGCGCTAGTAGACAATGTTCTACTTTAGGACATAGGATACTTTCATTCTGGAAGTGTGTTCCCTTGGGATAATTTTCGACATTCACGCGGGTGGAGCCGCGGGCGGCAGCTGGTGAAATATAAATCTAAAATTGCTTTGAAAAGCCTGTGATAATACTAAGAATAGGCTTTTGCCCCGCAGGGTGACAATAATAAGCTGTTATTATTATCATTTAACTAAATATCAAAGGCACAAAATTAATCATACTTTCTGGTTAACAAAGAAAATATTATGAGAATGTTTATTAAATTGAAATCAAGTGACAGTTCATATTTTTCACGAAGCAAATGTCACGATGTTGGGAGACATTTAATTAAACAAAAATCAAAGTCAATTTCAGAGGGCTATTAATTTTTATTTTTAGATAAGTTTGTAAATACGAAATTAGTTGCAAGGGCGAACTCAGACCTAGTTAACTTTCGTAGTTATAGTGATCCGACTCTAAAGGCACTTAAATCAAGTTTGAAAGTGGTTTAAAAGCCTTCGACGGTGTAATCAAATCTTTCTTACCTGACGACCCAAGAAGGACGATATCTATGTTTTTTTTTTGTTACAGCAGCAATAGGAATACTCACTATGTTTACAGACGGACGGACAGCGGATGCTTAGTAACAGGATTCCGTTGGTTACCTTTCGGAAAAAACAACCTTATTTTATCTGCCTTGCCCACATAACTTTGATTTGTACAGACGCCAGGTCATCAAGCTACCCGAAACTGTCAAATTTTCTTAATCAACCTTGAACCTAACGCTTATAGCGATAAAGTTTAAAATGTATTAAATAAATTTGACAGATTGTTGTAGCGTCTGTACCTAAATACATGGGCATGTGAGATTGTAACACATTTAGAAGAGCATTGTAAACAGTGGCATTCTAACACAAATAGCTTGTAAAAGAGCTCGCACATGAAGATAGATACTCAATATTAAGTGAGCGGGGAAGAATAAAGAAGAATACGTCTACTGGTCTAAGATCCCAGAGCTGGCAGACCTGTCTTATTTTCTGATTAACAAATGTGTGGGATAGAGTAGCTTAGGCCGCCGGCCGATTTCCGGGTATCAGGTGTCAAAACCACTAAATCACTTTTTATAACTCTGTGTGTTGATTTGTATGTATGTTTTACAGAATGTTGTTAAATAATTAGTAATTAAATAATATTTTAAAGACTGATTAGTCATTGTAATAGGCTAAGAGCGAGCCGCCGCCGCCGCCTCGAGTGAGATTCCATTGACAAAGCTGAAATTTGGGCATAGTTTATTTAGTAAGTGAAAATAACGAAAGCTAAAGTCTGCCTGGATTTGGAAGGATGCAAAACTACCTCTTTGACTACTGAAACATCTTTGAAACATCACAAAAAAAAA
>NDFZ01000042.1:0-10083 GCA_002192655.3 Mamestra configurata | reverse complement strand
ACTTTTTGGGATGGGTAAAAAACGTTAAACTCGCGTCAGGACACGTGACCCTGATCGAAAATTAACGTTATGGGAATACTTTAATTGTAACTACAGCTAAGGAGTAGAATTCCCTGCCAGAGTGTTTCCTGATAGCTAATTCTGTGGGTATTTTAGTCAAAATCAAAATCAAAAGTCATTTATTCAAATTAGGCTGAGTGCCAGCACTTTTTGAACGTCAAAGTTCTACATAAAGACAGTCCCCCAAAACGCCCACCCGTCACCACTTCCTAGTGTTATAGCTGGGAAGAAGTGGCGCAACTAACTCCCCAGCAACACATCTGTCTGTTGAGTTAGTAAATAATGAATAGGTTATTTCTAGGTAAGCGTGTTATATCGTCGACCATATCATCGTTTTTAGAGCTTATCAATATAATTATTTTATATTATTAAAAGTTATCTATTGGTGTTTTAATTTCATCCAGGTTAACAATTCAACAGTTATTAGTCACAGGAAATAAGTTGCATAAAACCATTACTCCTATCGCAACATACCATGCAGATAATGCAATATTGTGCTCAAATAATAAAATATTGTGTTACAGTTTTTATAATCACATCAGGAAGTTTATACAACATTTAGTCATGTATACCAAAACTTTTTCAATTCGCGGGAACATCAGCTAGTTTATAATAAAAATAAGTATAAAATATTTGAACTTGTGTACATTGATGGAGTGTGTACTTAAAACAAACACACGNTAAAATATTTGAACTTGTGTACATTGATGGAGTGTGTACTTAAAACAAACACACGCTACTAGATTAATAAGTTACTAACAAAGTTGATTAAGGAAAATAGTAATACAACCAATAATTTATATAGAAATGTAAAATTGTTAAAGGAATAAATAAAGCTACCATTATTTATATAGAAAAAATACACTAAATAAAAATTCCTTAAAATTCAGCAAAAAAAAATACGTAAGGCTGCAACTGATCTATTTTTCTGCAACCCAGAAACAGGAACACAACATTTCACACACAAAAACCTAATAAATATTGCAACGGTACAAAATCTCGTTATTTCTCGTTATTCTTCACCCCTAAAGGTCACGACCTCCGTTGCAAGACGTTACCGTTAAAAAAAAACATCCCTTGTACAAAATGCATCCATTGTTAAATCGAGGGTAGATACCGCTGTTTTTGAGGAGTGATGAAAGTAAATGTCTTTTGTAGAGTACATATGTGGCCTTTGTAAAGTATATAAGGCTAAAGAATTAAGATTTAAGTCTGATGATGCCCCTTTGTATATAAGGACTGACATTGTCGCGAAATATTTTATGGGTATTACCGTTATTCGTTTAAATGTCGTGCTTGATTTTGTGTAAGAAATCTAGCAAAATATATTCTACAATTTCAGTAACAAGTCTCCAACTGTCAAAGGCCAGCATTGCATTCAAATGTGTTAAATAACTTTTTCTTATTTTATATCAAGCAACATCTTTACATAGATAAGTATCATAACCATAATTTTTGTTTCTTTTTTTTTTCACTCGGATGTTTGTTTAAACCTACTATAATCAGATATCCCAACACTATCAAAGACAAAACCAGTCACTCATTCATTCAAAAACCTGTCACAAAACCAATAACCTATCGATAACGGCTAATTTCAACTGAAAATGTAACCGTTATCGAAAAATAACCGCTACTCTTTTCTCTTAGGGTTTAATTTCGAAGTAAAGGGCTCAAGAAATAAATATTTATTCAAATCAGTGTTGGTTTGTATAGCTATGGTGCATAATGCATTCGGGGAGGGGTGTAGCTGGTTTTTATAACCGTTTCTTTTTTTTAGAGGATTTACAAGACACTTGTCCTGTGTCTATGGATTCAAGAATGCATGTCTATAAGGATGTTTGAACGAGCCGTTAAAAATGGTTGCTACGAGTNCTTAAATGTCGTGCTTGATTTTGTGTAAGAAATCTAGCAAAATATATTCTACAATTTCAGTAACAAGTCTCCAACTGTCAAAGGCCAGCATTGCATTCAAATGTGTTAAATAACTTTTTCTTATTTTATATCAAGCAACATCTTTACATAGATAAGTATCATAACCATAATTTTTGTTTCTTTTTTTTTTCACTCGGATGTTTGTTTAAACCTACTATAATCAGATATCCCAACACTATCAAAGACAAAACCAGTCACTCATTCATTCAAAAACCTGTCACAAAACCAATAACCTATCGATAACGGCTAATTTCAACTGAAAATGTAACCGTTATCGAAAAATAACCGCTACTCTTTTCTCTTAGGGTTTAATTTCGAAGTAAAGGGCTCAAGAAATAAATATTTATTCAAATCAGTGTTGGTTTGTATAGCTATGGTGCATAATGCATTCGGGGAGGGGTGTAGCTGGTTTTTATAACCGTTTCTTTTTTTTAGAGGATTTACAAGACACTTGTCCTGTGTCTATGGATTCAAGAATGCATGTCTATAAGGATGTTTGAACGAGCCGTTAAAAATGGTTGCTACGAGTTGACGTGAATGAAATCGTCTTATAAAGTCTGTTTGTAAGGGTTGCCGGTTGAAAGCTCAATTTTTGAATCAAACTAGCATTTTAAGAAATCAAAAGTGTTCCGAATCTGATATATCATCCAGATAAATAAAACAAAAACGAGTCTGCAGCATTGTTTTGAGTCAATTTATTTGACTTTCCTACAGCTAACAATACAAAATAACTTTATAATATTACGCTATTTACAAACCTCCACAGTAGGAAAAAGTTTAATTAATAACTAGCGCAGAAAACCGTTACATTTTGCAAAACAATACCATATTAATAGTCAATTATATATTACCTTCATTATAAAGGAAAAACTAGCAAATAGGTAAAACAGTTGTCTATTGTAGTCATATTCACAAGGAAGTTTTAAATCAGTTCGCATTGCAAACAGGATGTACCAGATATCCTTCCCCTAACCTTGGTTCCACCACATGTTAGCCACCATACATTGGCATATTGGACCAAAAAAATGTCACTCTGCGCCATCTTTGGTAGCTGTCAATTTTGACAGGAAGCGGGAAAGTGAAGGAATAATTAGTCGCGGAGAAATTGGTTTTGGTTGCAGCGGAGCATGAGTTTTTAAATATCTTTAAATATCTTTCGTANAGGAATAATTAGTCGCGGAGAAATTGGTTTTGGTTGCAGCGGAGCATGAGTTTTTAAATATCTTTCGTTAAAGATTTGCTAAAGAATGTCTACTAGAAGCCGTCGAAGAATGTCTACGTGTCGTGCATGATTGGCGAGAACTGGGTTGGTAATAATAAGGCATTGTCGGTGGTAGAAATAGGTAATCATTAGCGAATCAACTTAGATTAGAATATCATATGATGCCATATCATGTACATATGGCATGACATGGACTTGAATCACAGGTACAAACAAGTTAAATATTGTACCTATGTATTACATTATACATTTATGGTTCATCCGTTTCCTATACAACCCGGGTGTCTTTTAAGTCAAGAGTGAATAGGTTACTTCAAGGTAAGCGTGCTCCATCGTCGACCACATCATCGCTTACCATCTTATGATCTAGGTTAAAAAAATGGTATTTCCGACCCTTCATCCATCTGTAAAATTATTGACCGTTATTAAATACCTAATAACCAAACCTCAGCTTGTTTTCCCTATTAATTAAATAAAATCTCGACAAAAACAGACAGATGGCTTGATTGATATCAAAATGGTGAATCATCGCACCATAGCTACCCCTTAGTTGGAGTAATCGATAAAACCGTTATATCGCGGCAACGGGGGTACAACACTACATGGAGTTGAGTCACTAGCGTCAACTTTGAAATGATAACTTTTTTTTAAGCACTAGTAAAAATCAAAGCTTATTCTAAAATAATTAAGTATAATAACGAGGTAAAAATGTTGGTTTTTTTCTTATTTAATAAAAAGTTGTCTAACTTTTTATTCCGAAATACTGCATTTTTCTAAAGCAATATGCTATGGGAGCAAACCGCAAGAAAATCTTGTATTAAATAATGTTTTAGTAACCTAGTTCCCTTATCTCTCCAATATAAAACAGACCTTTTTATATTACACTCGCCATTTTTTTTTCCCCAAATATACGTTCCTTGACCTTTCAAGAAGTTTGCATAACCATTTTACATCTACGATTTACACACACATTCAAATTTACACCTTATCTGTCCCAGAATAAAGTTTATTTGCGTTTAAGTTCGTAAAACCGTTAGCACGTGCCGTGGGGGAGTATGTCTATTGTAGTTCTAAATTCAATTGTTGAAAAAAAAAATGATATTAAAGTGAAATCTTGGCGCGTGCGACGGAACAGCTGATCGTAACGACCTTTGACGTTATACCTTCTTGGGGCGCATCCAGGTGTCTCCGGTCAAGAAAATACGATTGAATTGAAGAAATATGACAAACATGACATTTAAGTGACTTGATGTAATATGGCAAAGGAAATTTTGGTATTCAGCCGCATCTGTCAAGCTTGGAGTGACCATATTTACACCTTTTATAGTCATATACGCTTCATGAAACAGTCGTTACACGTACTAGCCAGTTTATGAGTTACGAAAGGCAGATAAGCACTCATTTCATGTAAAATACTGAAATTCAGCTGCATTCCGTTGACTGGAAGCCGACCCCAACATAGTTGGGAAGAGACTAGACCTGTTTTTCTTTTAATACAGATACTCTACTTCATAGAGTCCTCTAGTACTAGCATTGATCAAAAAAAAAAATATCCAGTCTTTTCAGTCGAATAATCGTTTCACATCCCTAAAAACATAATCGTGTAATGGTCATCACAATCAAGGGCCTTTGTATTAAATTACGAAGTTTTTTCCACTTATTTAAGCATCGAGTAACACCCTCAATGTGTACTACAATGTGCCGGTATCGATCGGTAACGGCTCTGTTGGCTGAATGCGTGTGTCCCGTGCCTCGCGTGGCATATGGAAAAGTTCGTTTGCGCGGGAGGCGTTTATGGTTGCATTTTTTGACGCTTGCGTTTTATTCGTAATAAGTAATGTGTAGGTAGTTATACAAATAGCACAGCAATCAATTACTACTCTCCTCAACATATTAACATACGTGAGAAAAGTTAATTTTTTGTATTTTTTTAATGTTTATAAAGCTGGTTACTATAATTAATTCTATCTTATCGCTGAGTGTCAAATAATATAAGATCTAGTACAATTATGGAGGTTACCATTTAAAAGCAGGGTTCCTGGTAACGAGTGGCTAAATGTCCAGTTTTACCTAGTTAGTTTGACTTTTACAATAACACGAAAATTCAAAAGGAATAGTGACTTGATTAATAGATGCATAGACCACAAACCTGATAAAAAAATACGAAAACAAGTGTGGCGACGGGGTAAACGTTTACCATTGTCAAAACACATGTTCCATTCACTCATTACACTCATTGAATGAAAGTGAATGGGATGCGCTGTATAATCTTTGTATGGCGCGCACGTGCGTTTCCGTTTCCGGATGAAACAGGCTGAATTCTTGACTTTTTGTGTCTGTGATAAAAAAACAGCAGTTTGTTTTCATCGATGAGGCGATGACCTAATCTATATTTATTTATTTATATTGGTGATGATATCGTCTGCAATAAATAATTTAAGCTTCAATTAAAATCGCCATTTTTATCAAATAGCACTTTCCTAAGTTACAGTTTGAATAAAGAAGAAAAAAAACTTTATCAGTGCGCCAATCGAGAATAACAATAAAATTAATTTCCAATCGAATTGCTAAATCGATTTTCGAATTGCAACCACAAATCATTCGGTAATCTTATCGCGAATACCATCTGCCGACGACGTCTCAGCGTAAAAAAATTAGTTTAACTCAACTTATGAAGATAAAATTCATGTTTTAAATTATTCTATTTCCTTCAAACTGAGTGTATTAGATGATAAGCAAGCCTATAGAAGACCCTTTGTATTAGTATTTATTAGACTCTATTTACAATGTTACTTAAATCTAATCCTATCCAAGTAATATTGTCATCTATTATCAAAAATGTTTAAAACAAAAATAAAATTAAAATAAAATTGCAAATTTAAACGAACTTTTCATTTCCCGCGGCTACTGACACAATACCATAGACACTAATAAAGCCCGTTGCACACATTCTCAAGACGGCGCGTGCTATACATCTGCTGCTGCAAGTGCAGGCAGCTGCATTCTACAATAGACGGATAAATTGCCTTTCTATACTTCCTGAGCTTCCCCAAGACTTCCTTGTATCTTCCCCTCGATTTATAGATTTTTTGTAGCGAATCTTATTATGATTTGATGCTGTGATCCAACGGGATAGGTTATTGTTTTTTTTTTTTGGTGGCTTGAGCAGATGACCATGGAGGAACCGTTACCTTCTTGGTGTAGCTTAGCGATTTACCTATTGAACTTTTTTTTTTGAACAAGGTCTGTTCAAAAAAAAAAGTTCAATAGGTTCTTGGGAATTAAAATCTGTCCTGTAAGTACAGTAATAAATCAGGGGGGTTATCAAAACAGCAAAAACCGACCACGATACAACACTCTGGGAAATCAGCCGACAAACGTAGCAGACCACTAACAGCGAGCGATTTTTCAAGCTCAGCAGTACTTTCCGAGGCACGGAGGAGTCTCGATATGTAATTTATGGTCACACATCTTGAATTGCAATAGCTTAAAAAGAAAACAGCTCACTTCAATCAGATATGTAGGTTTACCTACCGGGAAATTGAGCCAAGTAATTTCCTAGATTGCGACGTTCATATCCGTCGTAACTCAATATTTAGGGTAGTGCGTATCGAAGCTTGAATCCTGCTGACCACACGGCGTCTTCCTGTGGTTAATGATATGGTATATGGTGCTTCCATTCAACGTTACCGCAGGATGTACTGTGTCAGCTCGTTTTCTTCAAGTTCTTTGTCTCTAAAGATCTTTAAGTTGTAGTAAGTGGCCACCATCCAAGTTTTTTTCTTTGTTCTGTTTTAAATTTATGATTTGAATGTTTTCTTTTTCAAGCGACTTCCAAAAAAAGGAGGTTACCAATTCGACTGTTTGTTTTTTTTTTTTTTATGTTTGTTATTTAGCTGTGTGTTGGTTAAGTAAGATCAGATCACTGATACTCTTCACTGATTCACTGATTTCTATTATTTGAAGATTTTAGGAAGTTAGTCTTGCCAAGAGGTATCGTGTTATCCAGTTACTGGGTTGTTTAGACTGGAAGGCAACCCGAAAATTGTTGGGAATAGGTTAGGCAGAGATGAAGAAGCGTTGGATGAATTTTGTGACCAAGGGTAAGGCGAAACAGTTTAGGAGAGCTACAAAAAAGCCTTCGCCAACTTTTGAAAAGACGTTACACAATAATCTGCACTCTAATTAATCTTAAACGAGGAAGCAAATAATAAAAACAATTCTTAGCTTAACAAAGGCTACAACGATGTCCAACTATGACCTAACATTAAAGATATTTAAAACAATTCAAGTGGTTTATTGGCACCATCTGCCTTTGCCATATAGCCATGTAAAACAATATTTGATTAGGGCAGTCACGCAATTTTCATAATTCGCTGCGCGCACCATGTGTTGTGCGACGCGGGAGGGATCCGGGGAGGTCGCGCCATCTTTGATTTTAAAATGTACATTTAAAAAGAGAATGTTTGAGTTGGTTATGGTCTATTCTTGAGCTATCAAAGGGTTGGAAAGGAACTGTTTATTTTTAAGAGTGGGTGTGCAGAAAAATTATTTTTTAAAGTTTCTACATCACTTGCAACTATTCAAAGAAAAGTCAAGTAAACAATAAGGTCTGCTTATTGCAGTACAATTTCTAAGAAGTTTCTATGTATTCGAACCTACTAATGGATACTTTTAACTAAATGCTGGAATTGAGCTAGACCTTTCCACATCTGGTCTTCCTCAGCTGCTTCTCTCAGTTTGTCGGTATATCTTCTTCGAAATGAAACGATGGAAGCTGAGATGCGAACGAAAAACAAACCAAAAACTACAAATTTGTAATCCTCTTTTCACCCCAAAAATAACTAAACCAACGGATAAAGCCATTAAAACATTTAAAAAGAAAACGAACGTGTCCCGAAAGCTATTAAAGAAGATGGCGGTTCTTTGACAGTGACAGCAAAAAACGCGGCAAAAAATGACAGATTACGCGTGATTTATGAGAAAGCGCGAAGTGAGGACCGTATGGTGTACCAAGCGTAAGGTGGAGAGATTAAAAAGCATTTAAGGGCTCGAATTTTAATTACTCTTGACGTACGGCAGTTCGCAAAGTGGTAAAGCGATTTTTTTTGCGCCATTAGGAGATTGCAACGTTCTACCAACTATAGTTATTAGAATACTAAGTGTTAGTTGTGATCGAAAGTGAGATACTTAATAGTAAAAAGTTCAGAAATTCAGATACCTAAATGTCATTAATCTCGGGATTAATTTCGTTGTCATGACGACTGAGTCGATAAGAAGGAAGAATTTTCCATGGAGAGAAATTTAAGGCCTAGAATATATCTGGTGAATTTAATATTTAATCTGTGATGCAGATGATCTAGCTGGAGTTATCTCTTTAAGCCTTTGATTGACCAAGAAACTGCTCTAAAAATGAATACTCTAGCAAACTTTAATTAGTAGCGCAGCGGCCAGTACCTATCAGCTGATAATTTTCAAAAACAGACCGTTAACGAACATTTTGATAATCGAATGGACCTTGAATGAATTGTGACCTATTTGGGAAGCAAAGTAGGTTAGTTCGTATCCGTGACTCCTTGAAGACAAGTCGTGTTGATGACATTACGCCTTGTGCTAGATAAACTATGACTTTGGGATTCAAAAGTGATAAGTTTAATTGATAAATTAGGGTATTTACCATGAACTTTTCTTTTGCTATTGAGATAACCTCTTCATACTATTTTTTGGGTTCCGTACCCGAAGGATAACCAACGGAACCCTATTACTAGGCCACCGCTGTCCGTTCGTCCGTCAGTCTGTCTGTCAGCGGGTTGTATCGTAATAGGAAGACAGTTGAAATTTTCACAGACTGTGTATTTCTATAGCCGCTATAACAAAAAATAATAAACATTAAAGGGAACTCCCATATAATACAAGAAAGGTGTTGTTTTTCGGTTTATGGTTCTGAACCCTTCGTGTGAAAGTTCTACTCGCACTTGACCGGCTTTTATATTTTTATTAATAGTGTGTATTTCAGGTGTGTTTCTAGCGACAATTTTTTTTTCAGAGTAGGTTCATACAACAAGGATATTTTTTTCCGAATTAGTCTATAATTTCAGTACTTACCAACTCGTGTTTCGCTCCCGATTGCCTTGCGTTCTATTTGTTAGGAATATATACTAATAATATTATTAAGCTGAAGTTTGTTTGTTTGGTTGAACGCGCTGATCTCAGGAACTACTGGTTCGAATTGAAAAAATATTTTAGTGCTGGATAGCCCATTTATCGAGGAAGGCTAGAGGCTATACTTAATATATTTTTTTCCGTCAACCACGCGAACGAAGCCGCGGGCACAGATTACTAAATAAACTTAACTGCTTAGTCCTTCGGGAACTATAGGTGTGATGTTATGTTAATTTCAATAAATAGGTCAGATTTCCAGCCAGTTTTCCCTAAATAGTTTTAAATAGTTTCAACTTCTTGTACAAATATTATTACCCAAATAAGGCATCCTATTACAATAACGAATTAGCTACGAGTTTAGTATTCTATTTTTAAACAGCGCTCCCACACGTTCCATATTCAAACGACTGTTCCGAATTCAAATAAACCAGTACTGTTCGTTTCAGCGGGTGACGTCACTAACGGTTTTGCACATTTTTATGTTGGCACTGTTGTTTTTGTCATAATGCAGTTATTATTGTTTATGTCTAGTTTCTAGGGTTACAGAGAGGTCAGAAGCTTAGGTTAAATTACTCGCATTCAGACGTCCTCATCCCATATTATTATAGTAACATCTTAGGCCAATGATATTCTTAAAATCTTCCTTTTAATATATTTTAATCAACAACAGTCGTAACACCCGTCAACCTGTCGTAATTAGTAAACAT
>NDFZ01000041.1:0-10083 GCA_002192655.3 Mamestra configurata | reverse complement strand
TGAATGATTGAATGAACGAATGAATGAGTAAGTGAGTGACCTTTCGCTGTTAAATAATATCAAGTTTTTTTCCCGCGACTTCGTACGCGTGTTTATTTTCGTTCCCGTATAAATTTCCCGTTCCCAATAGCAACATTCCTCATAACTTTGACTATCATATACAAAAAGATTTTTTTTTAAATCCGCGCGTTTCTTTTATTTATTATTGTCGCGTTCAAACAAACAAACAAATTCTTCAGCTTTATTATATTGTAGTATATTTTTTGTTTTAAGTAGATAGATATTTAGATTAGATCATTTTAGTTGCCTACTTAATTTTGGTAGTTAATAGTTACTTATGTGATATGAGTCAACTAGTTTAGAATAACAGATTGCAACCTTAGAATCAAGTCAACTTATTTGTTTAGCTGTACCTATGTTCTCAATACTATTCTATTCATTATTTTAAATTTCAGGACCATACCACATCAAAGATGGTGCGAGGCCAGTACTATGGGTCCATCGTACCAATACCAGTGGCGATTCTTCCTGAGATTATGGGGTATGTACTTATTTCTCGAAAAGGTCTAGTAAACGCATGCCGAGAGACATAGCGTTGCGAGGCCTTCCACAAGGTAGATCGATGACCTGATGATGGTCGAGGGTAGCTGATGAATGCGAGACGCACAGATCTATGTCCAGCAGTGGACTTCTCTCGGCTAATATGATGATGATGACTTATTTCTAAGTTTTTCTAACTACTATTATAATGCAAAAATTTGGATGGACGGATGTTTGTTATTTGAACACGCTTGAATGCGGTTGTATTAGATTTGGCACAGAGATAGATTATAGTCTGGAATAGGATATAGATTTGTTTTATCCTGGGATTCTGTTTCCTTGGTATAATATCCGACATCTTCGCGGTTGAAGCCGTTGGCAGAAGCGAGCTTAGGGAATAACATTAACGCTTTTCAAAGGGTTTTTCTAAACGACTGATTTGTGCCTGTTACACCTCACTAGCTCAGGTTCAGTTTAAAACTAGCATCGGGCATCAGTTGTCTGGCGTTGAAGTTGAACAGCCGGTTGATCCCGTAAACATGTCGAAGTGAAGACTTGGGTGAAGTGATCACGAAGTGAGCTGTTATTCCATCTTGATTACATGAATTGACAGCTCACTTCGTGATCACTTCACCTAAGCATTCACTTCACATGTCTACAGAATCGCACTGGACCTATTTGGCGCAGCCGTGAGGCACACTTTTTTTTGTTTAATTTTATGAACCAAACGTCTTTTTCACTTTTTAATTTTGATACATTCGATTGCCTTAATAACTTGTTAAGGGGATTTGTGTTGTTGCCAACTAGACACAATTTGTTCTGTCTGTTGCCTACATAATATTAATGAGGATTTATTTTATTCTAGACGTCGTCGGGCCGCTCCACACTCGCCTTTATCAACGACACAGCACTGCACCAACAAGCATCGAACTCAATCGAAGCCAACATGGTGAGAAAACCAAAATAAAAGGTAAATTACATATGTACAGTATATAATATACTAAACAGCTGTTTTAGTTTTATGCTGACCATTGAAAAATGATCCTTTACAGCCTATATTCCGAATAAGTCGGTGAGAGGTAGATGAGAGTGAATTTGACATTGAAGGGGAATAGATACGTAGAAAGTCCGTTTTTTCAAGGACGTTTTGTGTAATTTTCGAAGTTCAAAACATGCTGATTCTGTGCCTAATTTAATTAAATGGCTGTTAATTGTAAAATTTAACTAGTTTTTCTTTTATTCCAGACGTTGACCCGCTCTACACCCGTCCACGTCATCGAACTCAATAGGAATCAATATGGTGAGAAAGCCAATAAACACTCACAAAAAATCAGTTGTTCGTCCATTTGCCGCGAGCAAGAATGAACTGAACTTATGATTTTTTGAAAGTGCTGCTGAGCGTAAAATAAGCTTGCGTTGCATTCTTATCTCAGTCGCTGTAATAGCCTCGTTTTCTTAATTTCGACAAATGTTAATGATATATTTTTACCATAGAAACCAAATGTTTTTGCAAGAGCTGATTCTTCCGTCCAAAGAAAAAGTCGCTTCTCTGGACGGACGAAAACGTCATTGCATACAGTGAAATAGCTATATATATATAATAACTTTGGCAACAGTACCTTAAATAAACAACGCGCCTACAGCTCCAATAAATACTGAGACTTATCCGTGGCTAGAAAGGTCATAGATCAAAAACCGACAGTGCCATTATAGACTTTCATTGAGGTGTAAGTAAAAATGTGTGTTATAAGCGGAATAGGTCCTCAAATGGGGATAACACTATAAAAAACGTCCGTGGCTAGAAAGCTCATAGTTCAAAAACCGACAGTGCAATTATAGACTTTCAGTTAGGTATCAGCAAAATGTGTGTGAGAAGTGGAATAGGCCCACAAATGGGGACACCACTATAAAAAAAACGCGCCTACAGCTCTACCTCATGGGTGGTGTGGAAAAGAGCTAACGAACTTGTTCTAAAGTCTGAAAGAAGATGAACAAGTTATTTAAACAACTGCATGGCCAATAATTCGCAAATTCTCAAATTCGCATCTTCAGAAATTTGCATTTGCAGAGTTTGGACATAGGATTATTTCAGTAACCTAGTTAAGTAATGTAGTTATTTGTATGACTTATGTTATGTGTACGACTGATTCAAAAGGATAGCTGAGGCGTAGGATCTAGTCGACTTATTTGGCAAGCCATACCTGTGTGCTCAGTACTTTCTTTAAATTTTCAGGACCATACCATTGGTGGGCATAGGACTATGGGTCTACAGTACCAATAACAGTGCTAATTCGTTATCGGGATTATGCGGTACGTACTTATACGTTTCTTGTATTATAAATGAGACAGTTTGCATCGATGGATGCGTAGATGTGTTTAACTCAATAACCCCGGAACGGCTGAACGGATCTCTATGAAATCTGACACAACAATAGATTATAGTCAGGAATAGCACATAAGCTACTTTTTATCGCAAGATTATGTTCCCTGGAGATATTCCGACATTAGCGCGGGTGAAGCCGCTGGCAGAGCTAGTTAGGGAATCAATTTAACAATTACCAAAGGGTTTCTTCAATGACTGATTTACCTCCGTAACACCTTCCAAGCTCAGGTTTAGTTTCAAACCAGCGTCAGGCATCAGTAGTACTCTTAAAGTATTTGTGTTTGTGCATGAAGATGATGATTTTAAAAATGAATAGTATTTCTATTATTTCAGACCTCGGCCTGTTCCACACCCGCCTATGTCAATGATACAACACTGCATTAACAGGCATTAACAGGCGTCGCACTCAATCGGATCCAACATGGTGAGAAAACCAAAACTCAAGCAACTTTTGAAGTGATAACTTCTTAGGGGGGGTAAACCACCTCGTAACGTATCGCGTTACGGCGCCAGTCTATCTGGCTTCCTTTTCTCTCACGCATATGGAAGCGGTAGACAGGCTCTTCCTATCTCACTCTAACCCACAGCGCTAGTCGTTTTTCGGACAGATGCTTCCAATATTAAATAGTTCAACTTAGGTTAGTTTTTAATTAAGATCGCAAATCATTGATAGGCTCGCGTTTCAGCACCATCTCACCCAGTGGAAAGCGACGATCTGGTTGACGATGGAACACGCTTGTCTGGAAGTAACCTGCTCTCTCTCGATTGAAACACTGAAAGCATGTTTTTAATCCGACTTCGAAAAAGAGGTTCTAGTTTACTTGGTATCAGGTTTCAATCAACTACACGATTTATGCATTAATACACTTCTAAAGAAAAAAAAAAAGTTTTTCAGTACATTTGAACGAGTTAATGAGCAAAAATAAAATGGAAATAAAAAATACTAAAAATAATAATGCAGAGTATTCAATTCCATTCTCTGTGCAATTCTGTTCTGTGCTTTTCTTTTCTTTTTCTTTCCTTTCCTTTTCTTTTCTTTTCTTTTCTGTTCTATTCTATTCTAAACATCTGTTTTTGTTTTAAGCTGACCTTCTAAAAATAATCCTTTACAGCCTATATTCCGAATAACTCGGTGAGAAGGACATAATAGTGAATTTGACATCGAAGGAGAATCTTAAGAAGTCCTTTTTTTTTCAAGGATGTTTTATGTAGTTTTCGAAGTTCAAAAAATGCGGATTCTGTGCCTAATTTCAATAAATGGCTATTGATTGTAAAATTTAACTAGTTTTTCTTTTATTCCAGACGTTGACCCGCTCTACACCCGTCTACGTCAGCGAACTCAATAGGAATCAATATGGTGAGAAAACCAATATACACTCACAAAAAATCAGTTGTTCGTCCATTTATTATTATTATTATTTGCCGCGAGCAAGAATGAACTGAACTTATGATTTTTTGAAAGTGCTGCTGAGCGTTTAATTTAAGCTTGCGTTATTATATTTTTGCATCAGTAACTAGATGTTTTTGCAAGAGAAGATTCTTCCGTCCAAAGGAAAAGTCGCTTCTCTGGACGGACGAAAACGTCATTGCATACAGTGGAATAGTCCTACTTTGGGAACACAATAAATACAGAGACTCCGCCGAGCCCAGAAAGCTATTAGTTCAATAACCGCCAGTGCCATTAAAGACTTTCATTTTGGTGTCAGCAAAATGTGTGTGAGAAGTGGAATAGGCCCACAAATGGGGACACCACTATAAAAAAAACGCGCCTACAGCTCTACCTCATGGGTGGTGTGGAAAAGAGCTGACGAACTTGTTCTAAAGTCTGAAAGAAGATGAACAAGTTATTTAAACAATAGCATGGCCAATAATTCGCATATTCAAAAATTCGCATTCGCAAAGTATTGGACATAAGATTATTTCAGTAACCTAGTTAAGTAATGTTGTTATTTGTTACTTCTAACGTGTGTACGACCGATTTAAAAGGACAGCTGAGGCGTAGGAACAAGTCGACTTATTTGGCAAGCCATACCCGTGTGCTCAGTACTTTCTTTCAATTTTCAGGACCATACCAAAGGTGGGCATAGGACTATGGGTCTATAGCAGGGATGGTGAACCTATGGCACGCGTGCTAGTCGTGGCACACAGTAAAATAATTTGGGGACGCCTATACAAGATTACTTAGCATCTTATCTTAAGGAGATGCTGGAGTCTCTGAACGGGGACCCGTGGGGATGCCCTTACAAAATGGTGCGGGATAAACTCCGCACCTGGGCCCCCCCGTTGACGCAGAGTCTCCGGCCCCAGCTGGTGGAGGACGTGGTGAGCGCTCTGTTCCCTTCGCGAGGGGAGCATGCTACCCCGCAAATGCGGTGCCCGATCCGGACCACACCGACGTCGGCGACGACGATGACAACGCTCCGGAGGTGACTGAGGTTGACCTGAGAGTGGCGGTAAATAGGCTGAAGGCCAAAAATACCGCCCCAGGACCCGACGGCTTACCTGGCAAAGCCTGGGTCCTGGCCTTGGAGGCTCTCGGGCTTCGACTAAGGGGGTTCTTAAGCGCATGCTTGGAGAGAGGCCGGTTCCCACTTCGTTGGAAGACGGGGAAACTGGTGCTTATTAAGAAGCCTGGGCGCCCTGCGGACTCTCCGTCCGCTTGCCGGCCCATCGTGTTGCTCGACGAGGTGGGCAAGCTCTTTGAAAGAGTAATTGCAAACCGCCTCGTCGGGCACCTAGTGAGGGTGGGGCCGAATCTGGCGGAGAACCAAATCGGTTTCCGCACGGGGCGCTCAACGGTGGATGCCATCATGCGCGTGAGAGCCCTCACGACGGGGGATGCGGTGTCCCGGGGCAGGGTCGTCTTGGCGGTGTCTCTTGACATCGCCAATGCCTTCAACTCCTTGCCCTGGAGTTGCACTCCGGTATCACCGGATGCCGACCTACCTCCGTCGAGTGGTCGAGGCCTATCTGACGGACAGGGCCGTCATCTACCCCGGTCACCGGGGAGAATGGAACCGGCGAGAGATGTCGTGCGGTGTTCCACAGGGTTCGGTTCCGGGGCAGCTCCTGTGGGACATCGGCTACGACTGGGTGCTGCGCGCCGACCTCCCTAGCGGCGTCAACGTAGTCTGCTACGCTGACGACACGCTAGTCTTGGCGCAGGGGGGGTCGCACCAGGCGGCGGCCGAAGTGATGACACGCGGGGTTGCGACAGTCGTTGAGAGGATCCGGCAATTGGGTCTCGAGGTGGCCCTGCACAAGTCCGAAGCCATGTGTTTTTATGGTTCTCGGAACAGGCCACCTATGGGATCCCAAATAACGGTAGGAGGGGTTCACATTGGCGTCGGGTCGACGATCAGGTATCTGGGGCTCGTTCTCGACAGCCGATGGAACTTCGAGGAGCACTTCCGACGTTTGGCTCCCAGACTGGAACGGGCCGGGGCTGCCTTCAAGCGGCTCCTGCCTAATCTAGGGGGTCCAAACGCCTCCTGCCGGAGGCTCTATGCGGGGATCGTGCGGTCCATGGCCCTTTATGGGGCCCCAGTGTGGGCACTTACGTTGAAGAGGCGACCTGCCCGCCAGCTCAACGCGTCCCAAAGGGTCATGGCCATCCGGCTGGCCCGGGGATACCGCACGGTCTCCGGCGAGGCGGCGAGCCTCCTTGCCGGATTAACGCCATGGGATCTGGAGGCGAGAGCCCTCGCGCACGTTTACGCGTGGCGCGTGGAGGCGCTTCGCCGGGGCGAAACTCCGATGCCGCGGCAAATTGCATCGCAGCGGACGGAACTCCGGCAGGATACCATGGCGATGTGGAAACGGCGACTGTCACAACCAAGCGCTGGGCACGCCACAATTGCGGCGATAAGACCCCTCTTTGAAGAGTGGGTGGAGAGGCACTACGGCGTCCTCACCTTCCGCCTGACGCAGGTACTCACCGGACAAGGCTGTTTCGGGAGGTACCTGTTTCGGATTAAGCGGGAGGACACGTCCGGATGTCAGCACTGTGAGGATCGCCCGGAGGATACAGTGGAGATATGCCCTGCTTGGGCTGAGCACCGCCGTGTCCTCGTCGAGGCTATCGGCGGCGGCAACCTCTCGCGTCCGGCCCTGGTTGAATCCATGATCCGGAGCGAGGAGGCTTATTAAGCTGTCACCTCCTTCTGCGAAGCAGTAATACTAGCGAAGGAGGAGGCGGGCCGCGCGAGGGAAAGGCAAGGCCTTCGCCCTAACCACCGCAACAGGAGAAGACGCCCCGGGCGTCGGGAGTCGCAGGGCGATCCCCGGCCACCGTAGGCGCGGGCCTGCAGACGGCGAGCATTGAGTGGCTCGCTGTCTGATCACCACCAGGCCCGGGTCGATGGCAGNGGGCCTGCAGACGGCGAGCATTGAGTGGCTCGCTGTCCGATCACCACCAGGCCCGGGTCGATGGCAGGTTGTGTTTCACGCGCGCTTCAAAGAGATGTCAACATAAAAGACGGGGCCCGCTAGGGCCAAAGCCTGCCAGGGTTGCGGAATCTGTTCGAAAGAGTCACCGCGGCCCTGGAACGAAAAGAGCTTTAGAAGGAACACGGATCGGATGGGTTTTAGTCAGTAAGAGTCTGACATGCCCTTCCGCTCCACCCAGAGCGGGAGAAGTCATTTGATGATTTCCCATCCTTAAAAAAAAAAAGGCATCAGTTGTACCCTTAAAATATTTATGTTTGTGCATGATAATAATGGTGATTGTAAAAATAAATAGTTTTTCTATTATTTCAGACCTCGGCCTGCTCCACACCTGCCTCTGTCAATGACACAACACTGCATTAACATGCTTCGAACTCAATCGGATCCAACATGGTGAGAAAACCAAAACAAAATAAATTTTTGAAGTGATAACTTCTTTTGGGACGGTAAACCGCTTCGTAACGTATCGCGTTACGGCGCCAGTCTGTCTGGCTTCCCTTTCTCTTACGCATACGGCAGCGGTTGGCAGGCTCATCCTCTCTCACTCTAACCCACTAAACTAAACACAATCGCAAATCATTGCTAGGCTCGCGTTTCAGCACCATCTCACCCAGTGGAAAGCGACGATGGGGTTGACGATGGAGCACGCTTGTCTAAAAGAAACATGCTGTTTCCCGATTTAAACACTCAAGTACGTTTTTTTATCCGACTTCTAAAAGCAGGAGGTTCTAGTTTACTTGGTATCAGGTATCATTCAAATATATGATTTGTGCATTAATACACTTCTAAAGAAAGAAAAAAAAGTTTTTCTGTACATCTTAACGATCTAATGAGCAAAAATGTACTTAACAGCTGTTTTTGTTTTTGGCTGACCATTGAAAAATAATCCTTTACAGCCTATATTCCGAATAAGTCGGTGAGAAGGAGATGAGAGTGAATTTTTCATCGAATGTGAGGTGATACGTAGGAAGTCCGTCTTTTCAAGGACGTTTCGTGTACTGCAGTTCAAAAAATCCTAAATTCGCTTCTAAATTTCAATTAATGACTTTTGATTGTAAATTTTAAGTAGTGAAAAACTAGTTTTACTTTCATTCCAGACGTTGACCCGCTCTACACCAGTCTACATCAGCGAACTCAATAGGAATCAATATGGTGAGAAAACAAATATACACTCACAAGAAATCAGTTGTTCGTCCATTTGCTGCGAGCAAGAATGAACTGAACTGCTGATTTTTTGAATGTGCTGCTGTGTGTTAAATTTAAGCTTGCGTTATTATATTTTTGCATCAGTAACTAGATGTTTTTGCAAGAGATGATTCTTCCGTCCAAGGAAAAAGTCGCTTCTCTGGACGAACGAAAACGTCATTGCATATAGTGGAATAGTCTTACTTTGGGAACACAATAAATACAGAGACTCCGCCGTGCCCAGAAAGCTCATAGTTCAAAAACCAACAGTGCCATCAAATACGTTCATTTAGGTGTCAGCAAAATGGGTGTGAGAAGTGGAATAGGCCCACAAATGGGGACACCACTATAAAAAAAACGCGCCTACAGCTCTACCTCATGGGTGGTGTGGAAAAGAGCTGACGAACTTGTTCTAAAGTCTGAAAGAAGATGAACAAGTTATTTAAACAATAGCATGGCCAATAATTCGCATATTCAGAAATTCGCATTCGCAAAGTATTGGACATAGGATTATTTCAGTAACCTAGTTAAGTAATGTAGTTATTTGTATGACTTATGTTATGTGTATGACTGATTCAAAAGGATAGCTGAGGCGTAGGATCTAGTCGACTTATTTGGCAAGCCATACCTGTGTGCTCAGTACTTTCATTCAATTTTCAGGACCATACCAAAGGTGGGCATAGGACTATGGGTCTATACTACCAATATCAGTGCTGATTCTTTCTTGGGATTATGCGGTACGTACTGATATGTTTTTAGTGTTATAATTGAAACTGTTTGAAAACAACGGGCAACGCATCCCAAAAAGTGCGCAACGCCGCTAAAGAAGTTTTCATACCAAAAAGAACCATACGATAAGTTTCTGATCAGCAGGTTCCAAATTCACATTCAGAATTTGAAGTAATACTTATAAATAATACCGAAAGCGTTCCTATTTTCTTTTTCTTTTCATCAATGCAAGAAAGACGACTTTTTTGTCAAAGGTGAGAATAGTACTTCAAGTTTTCCGTGCGATTTGAACATTTACAACCGACCAAATTGAAAATACACAACCAGTTGCCCACCAGACACATCAACCAGTCGGAGGATCCTCTCTTATTTGTTCCAGAAGAGTGTGGCCATATTACAGGGCGATGTTGATATCAGCTACCCAACATCGCCCTAAAATATGATTTCGCAAATCTGAAACACCCTGCATCATCAGTGGAATAGGCCATTAAAGGGGACACCACTATAAAAACGCGCCTACAGCTCTACCTTATGGGTGGTGTGGAAAAGAACTGACGAACTTGTTCGAAAGTCTGAAAGAAGATGAACAAGTTATTTAAACAATTGCATGGCCAGTAATTCGCAAATTCTCAAATTTGCATACTCAGAAATTCGCATTCGCAAAGTATTGGACATAGGATTACTTCAGTAACCTAGTTAAGTAATGTAGTTATTTGTATGACTTATGTTATGTCTACGACTGATTCAAAAGGACAGCTGAGGCGTAGGAACTAGTCGACTTATTTGGCAAGCCATACCTG